>JAFMSR010000673.1:0-45816 GCA_022818135.1 Saxidomus purpurata | reverse complement strand
ATAGCACATCTCTAATAAAGCTAATTAAAAATTGAAATAATTTTTTCACGGATCATTTGTGTGAAAAGGCTTTGAACGTTGTTAAAGTTTCCTTTGATTGTCGTTTTATCGGTATAGTTCATCATTACGCAAAATTTATTGTAATGGTGTTTAAGTCATTATCTTGCAATTCAATTAAAAGTAGTATTTTCTAGGTCCATTCAGTTATTACGATATTAAGAGAACTTCAAGAAGAAAGACCTACGTTTTTATTTTGTGAAATTTTCATATTATATGGCTTGTAAAACATGCAAGCCGTTCATCTGTTTTGGGCATGCTCTACGAAATTGATTGTTTGATGTTGAAGGCATGTTTCCTTTGAAGTTGCCAGTTCACTTACATAAAATAGCTGATCAAACAATGCACTAGTTACAATGTGTATTTTGTGTTTTCGATTGCACGGGTGTTCAGCTCAGATAGTTTGGTGCCGTGTGCGTAGCTAAGTCTGCTAGAGTTACACACGGGCTCTGAATGGCGCATGTATTTTTAATCTGACATAAATAACACATCAAACATATTTGTATTTTTTATGTAAGTTCTTCAAGCAAAGCCGTCTTTGATCTTCTGACATGAAACGATGGCACAATGTTTGCTATTGCTTTGTTGGAAATGCCTACCATAGACCAGTGTTGATTTTTAGCCAGTAGGGGTAGTCACTGGGGAAACGGAAGTTTTCAAATCAAAATCCAGGAATTTCTTATGTCAGTTAATATGGTTAATGGTTTTAAATTGTTCAATTGAATTGTGCCTGTCATTCTTTTGTTCTTCACATCAAGGGGAATTTTTAACAGGCTTTTAAGGTCTTCTTTTTCTCTTAAAAGATTCATTTAAGAAATTGGAAGGTAAAAAGAAGGCTAGGAAAGTGAGATTGGTGTTGGATATGGATAATCTACAGTTGGATTTCCCAGAGTTTGATCCAATTACATTCAATGATACCTATGAAGAAAATGGACACTCCATGGCAGAGGTAATTTTTGCCATTCAAAGTTCTTTTTCAGTTACATAAACCAGATGAAAAAAGTGAAAGTTTATAGAAGAGGATTGTTAAGATTTTGTGCCGTTCTGGCATGTATGGAATAAAATTCTTTTTATGTGTTCAAATTTGGTATAATTATATTATTCTCAAACTATCTCAAATTGCGCTCTATTACATTTTAAAGGATAACCAATTGTCAGGAAGTGTTCTGTCAAGTTCAGGATTATCATTTTGCATAAAAGTGATTTTTAAAAAGAATTAAAAGCATTAAGTTTTTTGTCTTCTTAAAATACACTAGTAATTGGTAAGTAAAGGCTGTGTAAATGTCACTAGAGGCCACATAATGTTGTGCAGAAATTTTCTAAATGAGATTTTAATTAAGTTTGTGACATTAATTAGATTTACATAAATAAATTCATTGTACCAAAACAAAAAAATAACATTGCAAGTTTTTAATTGAGAGTGCAAAAAGTAAAGAAACGGGAATGGTCAGGAGAATTTAGTGTTAAAGCGCATTTAGACAGGTACAACCGAAGCCAGTGGTTACACAATTAACCCATGTTTGATACATAGTTTTGCCGAAAGAACTTTTAATTACTGAAACGGAACAGATTTTAAAATTCAAAGATTTTTTTACAATGAGGATTATGGCTGAATTTTCCAGATTCCCAGCATACAAAAATTCTTTGAAAGGAATGTCTAACTTATCTAAAGAGATTATTAACAAACTCCATTGATCTGGACACTGCTTCTGTCTCTATAAATAATGCAAAATATTTTTAAAAACTGCCGTCTTTGTTCAAAATCAATTTACAATATTTGCCCGTAGGTTAACAGTTTATGTTAACAGTTTCGGTAGTTTGTTATGAGGGTAAATTGAATTTTTATTGGTGAAATTATTTCTGTAATTTGTCTCCTTATGTTTTATTCATGTCAATTGAGAATAAAAATACAGTTAAAACCACTGATCTTTGATGAAAACTGATAACTTAGCTCTTTATTACTTTCAATTTCGGTGGAGAACACCTGTTAAGCATATTAGAAACTAATATAAGGGAAACAACTCTTGGAATAATGTTTGTGCTTTTTGAGAACTATTGTAAACAAGCCCTCATGGATTGCTCCCCTTGGAAATGAACTTGAAATTCCATAAGATATTACATACAATTTGTTTTGAATGTTCTTGTTTCCTTTTCTTTAAACCAGTAAGTGTTTCCTTTTCTTTAAACCAGTAAGTGTTTATAATTGTTTAGCCCAGCTGAAGATAAAAGTATGGAATTAGTGAACAATTAACAAATGGATAGAGTTAATTGGCATAATTAATTTCTATGAGTAAAACAAAGTAGAATTTTTCACTTGGGATTTGATGTATTTATATAGTATAAATAGTATTTATATACTGATTCCTAAGCCACATGTATTGTCTGTGTTGACAAAGTATATATTGATTACACTCAGAAACAGTTACTTCAACTTGTCCAGAATTCTGACCTTTTCTTTGTTAGTGTAATTAGGATTGTTGTCAGACTGAAATTTGTAACTTCAAAAAGGCAGTGATCAAAAAATAAACAAACAAAAAAAGCTGAAATTTTGCGGTTGCACAGTATATTTATAGAACATACTGCATAAAAATAAGACAGTTCTTATCATAAGTATAAAATATAAAGTTGATTGCAGTATTACACTACTGCAGTCATAATTATATTCTGTCCAGAAAGGAAAAGAATTTTAATTATACAAATATGTCAGCTGAGTTTCATTTCTTAATAGGCTTTAAAATTACCTTTTACTTCCTAGTTGAAGAATTATTTTATTTGGAAAAATATAATTGAACAACTTCTTTAGAAAATTATTTCTAATGATTCGACAGTGGTTTCACTTATTTCATTTCTGTTACTGAACGTAAAATATATAAAAATTGCCACTAAAAAGTAACGATAAAAGTAATTGGTGATATAATTAATTTTGCTTCCATAATTATAAATATAAGGTTTTGAAAATCTACTGTCACGAAGTTAAAACTTCTTGGCCACCTGTGGTATTTTGTAAATAATAATTCAGAAAAAAAAAGAACAGGACCCAGGTGTTGGAAATTTAAATCAACGATTAAACTAACACTCGGTTAACTTAAGGGTTAAATTTCTACAGTTTGAAAGACTTACTAAAAACAGAATTGGGAAGGGGGAATTTTTCAGGAGATGTTGATAGTAGATCTAGCAGAAAATAATTCCATATAAAAATTTCTGACTGACCATATAAAAAGAAAATTGAGGACAAGACAGGGTTTTCCTCGAGTACCAGTTTAATCTGAAAGATAATAATTATATCATACATGTTTAGGGCTTATCATTCAGCACAATATTACAAATCACTATTTGTTTTTATCTGTATCTATTTTTTTTCAAACGAATTGCTTTTAACTTGGTAGCTGTAGAGGGAAAAATTTACGTTTTTTCTTCAAGATTTTTTTAAATTGAAAAACTGTACTTCCACTAAATATGTCAGTTCAACAATTTATGTGACAGTCTGCTTGAATCTGTATATATGAATTACCTTTTTATTTTATAATGAAAATATAGTCTTACATGCAATTAAGTCTTTTTTCAATGCTTTCTCTTAAAATATTCTTTAAACAAGGTGGAGCGTTATTTAAACTTAGTATGGGGTCGTGTTTACGATATTTCGGATGAGGATAAGCCAGTGTGTAACACCATGACTGGTCATATTTGTTACCGATAAATCTTACGTGTCACATTAACCACAAACTGAAATCTGTCAAATAAATGTATTGACATTTGATATCAAATTTGAATAAAGTTAAATTTCTGAATGCAAAAGAAATTGTACATTTGAATTCAGGGCCTCCTCTGGCATTCATCTGTGTTAAAAAATGCACCAGATTCTGCAGAGTGGGAAAAAATGGTAAACAGCAACAGAAATTTTAACTTTATGAGATAGAATTTTAATTAGTTGGTCTAAAATGACTGTTGTGACTAAAATGTGACGACAGATTATTTAAACCTGAGCGGTCTGGCCAAAATGTGACAACAAATTCTTGAAACTCGAGGTGAGGTCCCTTGAAATAGACCGTTCTTAAATTGCATGAAAGTAAATGTATTTTAGAAAATTGTCATAAGGTTTTCAGTATTTGAAGCAGCAATCAGGGAATCATTTAGGCCGTAATTGGGGTGGGGTGGGGTGGAGGAACAACAGTAAACAGAGAAAACAAAAAAATGCACATCAAGGTACAAAATAGTCTACTTTTGGTTTTGTTTTATATTGGCACATTGTTCTAAATTAAATAGTACAAGCGCTGATAGCAATATGTGTGAAATACTAATTAAAACTAATTAATAGAGGAGCGATATTTTGCTGGATTTTAATGAATACAATTATTGTTTGATTAAAAAGTTTTTGATATGTACTATAAAATATATTATCTATCTGACTAAACTAAACTTCTTTAGCGAAAGTTGGTAAGTGGTACTGCAAACGACTTTGAAGGAGATCTTACTCTTCCTGTAATGCCACACCACAGTTAAGGGACATAATCATTTAAAGACTTTATTTCAAACAGCAAATTAAAAGAATGTGTGCATTTTTCTGATGTTTTCACCCCCACTCTCGAGTTAAAAAAATCAAGTAAGTTTGAACAGCTTAAAAGTTTGGTACTTATTGTTACGCAAACCACATGGACTGCTTTTTTGAATAAGTTCATGAAGAGCCCAGAAATAAGCTGGAGAAGAAACTTTGTTAGACCTAATGGAAATTACTAATGTAAAACGTGACTCGATATGAAAATGTGAACAAAATCAAATCTTTTATTCTTGTTCTTGAAAGTAAAAATGGTTATAATAGAAAGATGATAATACAAGATGATGAACAGTTTAATGTTAGATTTAATCTGGTGGTGTTACCTTCTGCCATTCTTTGTATAACTAGCTTTAAGATTGCTGCAGATGATATTTGACTGAAATTGGCTGCCATTGTCAGTAATTGTCGGGTAGTAATTCTTACAAACATATAAAAATTCTGTAGCAGACAGGTATTATGGATAGAATTAGAAAAGAATTTAATTAGTCTTAACTTGTTACATCTGTCACATATGTACCTTTAGTTTTGTTGAAATATTTATACAATTGCTTAATAAAAAATATTACTTCACATATGGTGGTATCTAATTATTTACAGAAAAATTAATAGTGTTTCATTTTGAAATGTTGGCATTTGAAACCATTTAGATCCCTGAATAGGTGTGTGAAATCCTGTTTTGAAAGCAGACGTGAATATCTCTAAATGTGTTGAGTTTGAAAAGCTTTATTAAACTTTCCCAATCAATTTGTTGTTTGAGATAACATCATTATCACCTGAGGACAGTTTATGTGAGTTGAATACAGCTGTGTAGACATCTTGCATCGGAGTTTTTGTCCGTCATGTCCTTCCATAATGCCCTCTTGCTCCTGTGACATCTTGCTGACAGAGTTTTTGTCTGTCATGTTCTTCCACAATGCCTTCTTGATGCTGTGACATCTTGCTGACAGAGTGTTTGTCTGTCATGTCCATCCACAATGCCCTCTTGCTGCTGTGACATCTTGCTGACGGAGTTTTTGTCTATCATGTCCTTCCATAATGCCCTCTTGATGCTGTGACATCTTGCTGACAGAGTTTTTGTCCATCATGTCCTTCCATAATGCCCTTTTGATGCTGTGACATCTTGCTGAGTTTTTGTCTGTCATGTCCTTCCACAATGCCCTCTTGCTGCTGTGACATCTTGCTGACAGAGTTTTTGTCTGTCATGTCCTTCCATAATGCCCTCTTGATGCTGTGACATCTTGCTGACAGAGTTTTTGTCTGTCATGTCCTTCCACAATGCCCTCTTGCTGCTGTGACATCTTGCTGACAGAGTTTTTGTCTGTCATGTCCTTCCATAATGCCCTCTTGATGCTGTGACATCTTGCTGACAGAGTTTTTGTCTGTCATGTTTTTCCACAATGCCTTCTTGATGCTGTCATCTTGCTGACAGAGTTTTTGTTTGTCATGTCTTTCCATACTGCCCTAGACATCATTTAGAACAATGGGACATGGTCATGAAGGTCATAGTTTATATTTGGTGGCTGTGGTTAACCATGAATAACCTTGGTTGACTGCACTCCCTCATTCTTGTGTAACCAAATATCTCCAGTGTTTCACTTCCAATGATGACAGTGGGAAGGTTTGTTTAAACACTTCATGCAGAAACCTCGAACACCCATTGCCATAAACAATCAGAATAAAACAGCAGCCAATCAGTGAAGGCTTTACAAAGGGCATTGTCACCAATTGTGGCCATGTATACAAACTTCGTTGACTATGGTTGTGTCATAACTTCCAATCTTCTGTTTTCACTAATTTTCTTCGAAATTTATGACATTTGGAATGTTAGACCTATTTTCTTCAAATGACTAATTTTGGAGCTACGTGGAACTGTGGTTGTGATGTCAACCAAAAAAATGTTAAACCATCTTGTCCAAAGCAACAAGGTCCAGAGCATAGATATGTGGTTTTCAGCTATGTCTTGTTCAATCGAATGGTTTTTTCTAATAGAATCGCTGATGATTTCAGAGTGCTCATTTTTTGTCAGCACTATTAAATTTTATAGAACTGATATTTGATGGACTGTTTGTATTTCATTGTGAAATAGATGATAGGTATATAAGAAACCTTCATTCTGGATGGTAAGGCGTGGTGGTAAGGCGTGGGTCATACCGCATGATTAGCCATATATGTCCACTTATTAGAGACAAAGGGTTTCTTCATTTATATACATCAATAAAGAGAACAAGTAAAACCACTGAGAGTGATTTCAAACTGGAACCAGACAAAAGTTCGGGAAATTCATACACAGCTTGCTTTCTGTTCACAAGTGTTGAACGACAGAAAATAGACGCATGATCTTGCCCTGAAATAACCATAGTCCATATTTATAAAGTTCTTGCCCTGAAATAACCATAGTCCATATTTATAAAGTAATATCCATTACTTTCGGCAAGAAAAATGGGGACATTTTCTGTAACTTATGGACTAAATATAAGAATTAAGATGTATGTGTACCTGTAAAAAAAAGTAATATTATTTTACTAAAAATAAATAACTTTGTATAATAAGTTGAACTTAAAATATAAGACAGGCTTTTAGATGATAACATTCATTTGGTCTGAAGAAAAGAATTGTTTTTATCAGAAAGAAACCAGTTCTCAGATAAACAAAGGAATCCGTTATGGTAATATCCATTAATGGCAAGGAGTCAAATGCTGCATTGCCATTTAATTCAGTAACAAGACAAATCAATCAATGATTATCCCTCTATGCATGTCACTATACATTGGAATGATCCCATGTGTCAAGCATTCTGTGCAGTGATTTCCAGTTTGGCCCTGTTTCCCTCTTTCCATGTGAACCAATCAGTGTCCAAACGCTATCTCCTTTACAGTAAAGGGATGACCTGAGATTAAGGATTCACTCAGTGTGTTAGTTCCGTTATTGTTGAGTCGGCTGCCAGTACAGTAGTTTTGTGTGTGCTAGCCATCAATCTGTCAAGTGTCATAGTGTTAAATCTGACATGATATACGAGTAAGGCAGACACTACTGCACAGGGTCGGCCAACTAGTTATTAAACGGGTGATAATAGAATCAGAAAATACCGCCACTTCTAAAGCTACCACTTGTGGCTCAGTTTTACATTCCTGTAATCAGTGATCAGTTCAGTACTAGATTACAACAAATTTTCGAACTAGTCTGTTGTAAAAAGGTGTACTGATTTTACGGAGACCTCTGTGCCGCCCTATCTGCCTAGTATTTATGAATGGATTGTGTAGTACTTTCATTTTACTCTGGGACAAGACAAACTGTCCCAGAAAATCTTCAGTTGTGGACAAATCTTGGTTGTGAACAGACATATGTTGTTAGCTAATTTTCATAATTCTTGGATATTAATGCTCTATTTAGAATACTTTTGAATTGGATTACAAGTGTTAACCAATCAGCCGACAGTATTGGAATAAAAGTTGTTATTGCCTATGTACAGATATAAGTTGAAAATCCAGAATTGCTAGCTTAGATCTACAGAAGTTTTCAGGTGAAACAGAATCAATCACCTAAGATAAAAGAATCAATTAGTGCCGTAATAGTTTAACAGACAGGAGTCGTTACATGTGACAGTGGACAATAATTAGTACTAATTAGTTTACCTTTCTCTACCTGTATCAGGTAGTTAATGTAAAGTTAATCAAACGTTGTAGACAAATTATTGACTTGTCATCAGATAGCAACTTTAGGTGTTGTCATGACATTAAACTGAAAATTTTCACCTAACAGACGTTTGTGTCGCTTGTTTACCTCGGCAAAGCCTCGATATTTGTATGTATACTGCGTGTAATGAGACGATAATTATTTAAAAGAACTGATCCTGTTTTGTGCCATTTTTTATTGCATCGCTCGCTATGAAGCCATTATGAACATTATATTTGTGACAATACCTCGGAAGCATGTGGGATTCATTAACAAAGACCTCCGCAGGTGTTGCGGGCTGCAAAGAATGTGAAGCAGCGGCCACTGGTTGTCGATCTGGTTGTAGTTCCGCGCCTGTGACCGTCGAACGTGACCGAGACTTTCTGTGGATACGAACAAAAATGCCTGTGTGTATCTGGCCCGAGACTTGTTTGTTAGGTTGCAGTACAGCCCTTCATGAACATTTAGTAAGTTTTTGAGCAGGTTCAGTATGTCACATATATCTTATGCTTATTTCCTTCAATCTACTAGGAAATTACTTTACTATTTTCTACAAAAATAATTTTAAATTTTTTTTCTTCAACTTATTCTTGGTTTATTTCTAAATGAAAATTTTTTAAAATTTTTTATCTAGCTAAATATTAAAAAAATCTCTCAAGGTAACTTGATATGTTATAATGATATTAATGATAATAATAATAATAATAATAATAATAATTATAACAGTATATTTTCGTAGTTTGTGAGTCATGTTTATAATCTGTATGACATGAGAAACTATTCATAATTATGTTTAAAATATTATTTTATATCAAACAAATTAGCCGATTGTGAAGTTTGACTAAATCAACATAAATGTTCATGGTTCCAGTAAGTTCATGTGATAATAATTGACGAGTTGATATGCACTAGTTTTGTAACATTTTGAAATCATATTGTTCATTGTTATATTCAAATGAGTTAAAAATACGGGGTTGAGAACACATCAATGTAGCTATATTCATAAGACTAGTATTGTAAAATGATAGAAACACAAGTGGATAAATGAAAATATCTTTGAGAAAAAAATATCTTTGAGAAAAAAAATGAAACAATGCCGGAAATTAAGTGTACATTATTACACCATGTTTCAGAACTTATTAATTCTTGGTATATTATATCTGTATGAATTTACATGTTGCATATAAATTGAATTTTATTGATTTTTGAATTTTTAAGTATTCCCATTATTCTGTTATTATTTTATCATCTGCACACCTAGAGAAATTTAATTCCGCCATAACAATATTGCGTTTTGGAATGATATTTTATTAGTATTTAATGATGTTCTGTAAATGAAAATGATGCAGCTAATATGAGGGATAGAAAACAGTCTCGTAATTGTAACATTTAATATTATATTACTGTGTGCAAGTTATAATTTCCTCAAGTCACTGTAGATTTCCTGAGAAGAAGTTTTTCCGAATGTATCGTATCAAATAAATGCTGGCAATTTTATTTTGTTTTTTACATCTGGCTGAATGGGATGGCATTTTGAATTGGGTCCACCCCCAAAAAAATGTTATTGCACAGTTGCTAGGTTTTAACTTTCATCAAAATAATGGAATTCTTAAAGTTTTATTGCAATGCTCACTGACAGGACCTATAAACTATAAATTAGAAGAAATACTAGATTTTGGTATGTTTGTATCCTAAGAATGTAGAATCAAACTTGTTTACGGTTAACATACTGCATGAACTATTTGAAATTATAGCTAAACTAACAAAAGGTATTGCCATAAAAAAGCCAGTATTTCTTGTGTTATTTATTCTCTCTTACGAAATAAGTTCTAACAACTCAGATAAATCACTCTGTAGACTCATTTCAGATGAAATTAGTCCCAAAGAAAGAGTTTCAGTGTAGAAATATCTGTTGCCTAATTCACAACTGCCATAGCATTGATGGGGATTGAACCCGGGACCCTCATATCCTGATGCGAAACATGCTCCTCTGCGCCACTGCCAATCCAAACTGTTTGATCCCCATGAAATTCAACTATTTTGACTGTACAGCTTGATTTAAATACAAAGATATATACAGTAGAAAGAAAACAACAAAAGCATTGCCAGACAAAATTGTATAAAGGAAATGTTAATTCTTGCATGATAATCAGCTTTAGAGTAAAGGTCACATTGGTTTCAGTTTTCATGCAAATTTCTTGCATGCCATATTAAATGGATTCATGTGGTTTTCAGTGTTTTAACATATCTAAAAACAGTGGTCTTTGTATTTCAAAGAGGTAAGTCCATATCAAAGGCAAGAACCAGGAATCGTGTACTCTGAGTTGATGTTTATAGTCATATGATGAGTCATAGTTAATATTATAGTTTCTCCAGATAAAGACATAACAACCTTTGTTACTGGCAAGGTTCAGCCCCAGACATCACAGAAAGTGCTGAAAATTATTTCATAAGATGTTTCCATGTAGCTGTGATTTTATGCAATTGCAAGTGTTACATCCAACCATTGCAAGTATCAACCATTGCAAGTGTTGCTGTGTGATTGTGTAAGTTATACATCAGCAATTATTGTTGTTGAGTTCTGTCTACACTTTACAATGGTCAGTGCTGAGATCAGCATGAAAGTCCTGTCTCATACGCTGGTGTTGAACTATACCTTGCTGCATTTTTGTCCAGTTTAGTATGTAACTGAACCTGGTCCACATTCTTTATTGTACTTCAAAGTCTTATCTATTAGCAGTTATTCTTTACTGCTGTTTGTTGAAGCATCTTTGATGTTTTCATACAGTCCCAGTCATCCTGTTGCCATTTCTAGTCTTCTTGTATCGTTTGCAGCACTTTCTGGTTGTGTTGTTACATTTGCATCTTGTAGCATTGGTACATTCTTGTGCAGCCTTGTAGGACAATTATGTCTAATTATATTAAAGATTTTGAAAATAATACAGCAGTTAAATAATGACCTTTTTCAGTACCAACAATACTGTTTTCAAATTGAGTAATGAAGCTTTAATTTGATCATTGCTTGTGGGTTTAACCGTATTGACCTGAGGAAAACTGATTATTATCAGAACTGTTCTTCAGTGTGGTCACAAAACTAGAAATATCTGGCCTTTATAACTTTAATTTGAAGTTTATCACTATTGTTTATTGAATTATCTTCTAAGGCTAATGAACCGTTAGAACTGATAGGACAGGCTACTTCAGGTGATTTCATGGCAGGAATCAGTCATTCATTTAATCATTAGGATGGTCAGGGATCAGCAGTTAATTTCCTCCCAACGGCAAGTGCCTGTCAGATGTCATATTTGTACATCAATTTGGCACTGGTCATGAAGGAAATGTTTACTGTAGAGTGCAATGGCAGTTACAACATGAGGGGTCAACGCGAAACTGTCCTTCCTTAAAAATGTAACCGATGGTTAGCTCTACATCACATAAGCAAAATTGGATGCTGCAATGACAGACCATGTATAAACTTTAACTGAAACAGTTATTCAAAATGACACTTTAAAAAAATACTCACTTTTTGTTTACATCAAATTAAGGTGACAATTTATGGTAGAAAAACTTGGGCATATGGTTTTGTTATTTCTTCATTAAATAATGTCAATTGTGACATTAAGTAGATTCTGACACTTTTATAAAGTCAAAGAATTCATTACCAACTTGTTGAATCTGAACACTGAAATAATAACACCAATTCCTATTGTTGAGAAGGAATCATTCCGGCACATTATTAAGGTATTGCAAAGACAACTGTCATAAAATAATTCCACATCAGTTAGTTGATTAGTTATATGAATCTGCAGTTTCATATTTTTCAGATGTAGAAATAATGCCGAAGGCGAAATGCCGTTCAATTTTCTTGAGACTGAACATGATGACAAAACATCTAAAAGAAAAATAACTGGACCTTTTTTACCTCCTTTCTAAATATTGAGTTTGGACTGGTTTGTCGGATGGACAGCGACAAGTCGTCATTTACTAGTAGTTAGTGCCACTAAGTGTCACTGCATAGGACACTCTTAGTATTTTGTATATAGTACCCTTGCTAATATAACAATGAAATTTGAGATTGTCTGACAAGGTGAAATGTGGGAAAGGCAGGATTGGTTGTTGAAGACACATAACGTTTAGCAGTGTTGGCTGTAGTAAGAATCCTAAGTGTTTTACAGAATGGTCTTAACATTGACAACATTGTTGTTACTTCACAACCATTTACTAAATGATAATGGGCATTTTTTACGTTGAAAATGTGTTGTTATTCTAATGGAATTGTGAACATTAATTATGACAGGATCAGGGGCATTATCAAATTAACGCGACTGCTGTTAGTAAATATGATACGTTTGTCCCACACTGTGCAGGCCGCATATTCAATTTGAAAATTAAAACCATTCTATGATAGTAGTCCTTTTCCTCTGGGGAACCCTATTAGACATTAAGGGATATAACGCACTGGCACCTGTCACCAAACATAATGTCATATTTATCAAAAATGTTTTATATTTGCATTTTGAAAGAGCATCTATTCAGCGACATTGTACAACCTTCCCCTGACCATTAACAATTTGACAACAATGTATCGGTACGTCATTAGGCTTAATTGCCAGTAAAAACATGTCAGTTTTCAGTTTCATTGGGGATTCTTTGAGGTGTCATTAAATGAAACACTATCGGTGTATGAGCCACTGAACAATTCAGCTATGTTTCAATTATATTATATGATCTTATTACTGATGGCTGATAATGTATTTGTTCTGCATCTCGGTTCTGAAAGTACCTTGTACATGCGTTATACACACTAACTGGATCGTGTTACAAAAAGACCTTTTCATTCTCCCCCATTATGTATCTTGGACCAAAATTTAATGTTCACACTAATGATAGTTAGATATAAAACTGAAAAAGAAAATATATTTTTTTATTTAATCTCTCCAGCTACCTAATGTAAAATTCCAACTGAAGTTTAATCTGGTTTTCTATCAAACAAACAGTTGAGCGAACGCGTAGTAAATGTGTATTAGATTAAGTACACCCCTGTTCATGTTGAATTTGATAGACGTGTGTCACAGTGGAGCAGTCCAATTTCATAGGTTATGTAGCTTCGCTCAGGTAGTTGCCTTATCTGCCTGTTGTTCTCAAGAGTAATTCTCGCCACTTGTAACAGATTGGACCAGGTGAGGAGATATTAATTAGTTGCTTGTATCAAATACATTGGTTAGACAAAAAGCAAGGTTCAGGGGTCAGATGACTGATGTGTTGATATCTGAACACCCTATTTTAAGGCCCAGGCCAAGTGCCAGGCAAGTTTCATTTTTGTCATGCTCTTTGAGTCTGACACCTAACATCAATATCTTTAAACCTTTTCATGATTAATGTCTACCTTTACTGAAAAAAAGTGAATATTAGTAAATGGAGGACCATTTCAAATTAGGTTTAAATCAACATTACAGTTTAATATTTGAAAGCAATCTGGTGCAGCATAAATAGTTTTAATTCACGACTCTAGAATTACAGTTTTTCTGAGAGAAGCATGTCAAGGGGTGTTTTCTTCAATCTCCGATTTACTCTGGTATAATATACATCTAGATACAGATTAAATGGTGCATTAAGAATTACTTAAGAATGTTATACAGTACCCCTGCCAGATCTCAGCATCATGTTTGCACTGTTTTATATCGCAATTAAACTGTCAAAAAGCTATTTCAACTTTCCCAATGCATACACAGGTAACCAAATCAGGTGAATTGACCCGCTTTTATTGCCAGAATTTAATAAGATTTTAGTGCAAAGTTTTACTGATACCTGTAAGGCTGCAGAACATTGCAGTACATGCAACAATGTATTGTTATCATAATTATTCTGTCAGATTGAAAGTTCTAGACAATGTACAAATCATTATTTAATAATTTTATTTACATTATTTGAAATGTATGTGTTTTGTAACTTGATTTTACAAAGTTATATGAATATTTTATACCAGACTTCAACTTGCAGTTAATGATGACGCACAATATCTCATTTTTCGCAAAACCCCTTTAAACACAAGTGGTATGTCCTGTAATAGATTGAATTATTTGCCATTATTTCAAGTAACAATGTGATGATTTTCCATTGATCAACTTTTGTTTGGACCCCTTTTCATGTAATGTCTTTTTTATTTGTTGTAAATTTGATTTATCTTAAAGCCATCGCACTGCCATGACTTTTAACCTTGTTTGGAAATTTTTAAGATCTATGAAAATTGTTTTGGAGATAAAAGGTATAAATTTGTGGTATCCTTTACCATTGTCAACTTTATATTTTAGTTTGATATACATAACCCTATCTGTTCAACGAATTTGAAAATGAATAGAATCAATTGATAAATATCGAAGTTCTGTAATATATGATCCTGTAATTGCGTGTTTAGTGTGATCGTTTTGACGATATTTCAAAAGACAATACCGATAATAGGAGTTTAATTACGTGACGGTAACATTGATGGTATCTTTGCGCGATGTTATAGGACACCACCTGATCTACCGCCGTGATTTGCCACCCGCCACCTTTAATTTATGAGAATTTTCTGGTGACAACAATTTTTATGCATTTTGACTTTCAGATAATGCCAGGAAAAGTGTAATTTTTGCAAACATGCAAACCTTTATCTTGTCTTAGTAGTAAACAACTTAAATCAACTTTTGTACCTGCAGTTACAGTGGCAGAATAATGTGTAAAAGATTACTTATAATTTGTTTTATACTTTCTCAAAAGTGATAAATTATAAATAAATATTTTAAGATTAGACAATTCCCACAGTCAAATCTATTTAATCAGGTGTCAAAATTTCTCCTTGAGATGTAAGTTATCGAAAAGTTATCTGTTACTATCAAGACTTTACAAGTACAATATCTGAATTAGCGTGTCAATGACTGTTAAAACTTTTATATAAAAAAATGCAACATCATCTGTCCCAGAAATTGCAGATTAATTGCCTTTCCTGTAGCAGAAAATTCCCTGATTAAGATACAGAAAAGAATTGATCTGTTTTCTACCTTTTTGTTGTCAAATTTGTTGATGAACATGTAGATTTGTTTATTTGTTAATGGTCATTGATACCTGTGTGATGGTTATGTATATTTTACTAATCGGCCATATCACTCAGCAGGTAGTCTTAAGTGAGATAAAGCTAGAGCACACCTGTTCTGGTTATTTTGTAGTGACATGTAGTTGGACATGTATTCGTAAAATACATGTAACAGTGTCGTTATTAGCACAAGCAAATACATGACTGTCGTATATAGTGATTTTTCTCTATATTTTCAGGGGAGCAAAGTGCCAATGTTACAGTCGCCACTTGGTGTTATGATGGGGTACAACAATGAACCTCCATTCACATCTCCCCCTCCGGCACACATGGGCATTCCTCCAGTCACTATAGACCCTAAAACAGGTAAGCCTGTAACCACACCTCAACCCAGGCATTATACAGCACCTCCCGATTGGTATAAAAGAGCTGATGTGGCTAAAATCACTGTCCACCAATTTCAAATTTCTAACTCCTCTTCCTAAAAGTAACAGAAAACACGCCAAGCTATTTACCCTTAAGGGTTTCGCAGTATATTATCATTAGATGTGTAAGGGACATTAAAGTGTAATGTACATAGCACAAGGTTTGTCAGATGGAAAGGTCAAGGTAACTGCCATGGTAACCAAATGCCCAGAGAGTGGATTCATTTGACTGGACTAGCTACTTGCGCTAAAAGAAGAACTTGGGTAGATTATGTTAGTAGTTGATGAATGTTGAATGGTTCACAACTATTTCCTGTATGTATAGAGCAAACATTTTCCTACTGGAGAATTTCTTCAAACTTGGTATGTTGGCCGAGGATCAAATCTGAAATAGAAATATGAGATAAAAATCATAGGTCACCAGCCTTGATCTTGAATTATCTGCCCTTGTAAATAACATTGAGATACATGTACTAAAAGCAGTTTCATTATATGGACGGAACGGCCCTTGTGATAGAGAAATTTTTTGTTTCCTGATGACACAATCATGTAGCAACTGTTTAATATTGAACATTTTATCATGAATGTTTTCTCGCCTGATTAGAATGTTTAATAATTTCCTTAAATGGACCGAAGTTTTGAGGGAAACATAAAATATGTTATTGACATTTTGTGATAATTTTAATCTTCCAAACTGGCAGAACAGAATAGAGATATCAACGTTCAGAATATTTTGATTAATAATTTGAAAAATGTCCACTATTAAACGAGGATTGTTATGCAATTATAATTATCTCAAAGAAAACTTGATCTGTTCTAATACTGCTGACTCCGCTAATCAGCGGACCAATATGGTTTATACATGGTGGACGAACATCGTTTATACAGGGTCATTTTCCGCTTTATGGAACAGCTTTATACTTCACAATGTTTCTGATTCTTTTTGATGATACAGTAATTACCATATTCTATCTGAACGAAAATTCAAGTCACACACTAACATTCTCTTTGGTAGAAAAAAACAACAACATGCACATTTGTCAACAGTAAGATTTGATACAATTAAATCAACAACTTGATTAAAAATGTATACACATAGAGTAAATATATGTTTTGTTACTATATTTTCAGGTTTACCACGCCATGCATTTCCATACCACACAACAGCCGGCCAGTTTCCTCCCTCATTATACCCAGATGTTAATTGGTGAGTGGCCTGTTGTAATACTTTATGTCACAAAGTTCTGAAAAATGTCCAAAATTGGAGGGGTTTCACTATCCACTTAAAGCCACCTAAACTATCGTAGATGCAAGTTTGCAACATAATTCATAAGTCAGAAATACTGTTAGGAATGTTATGAATATCTACAGGCTCTCAATTAATATTACACTCCAAAGATGAGCGCCTTTTATCATAGACGTGATTTATTTAAACAAGTAGTCTTGTGTTTTGAGAAAATTTTGTTCTTTTTTTAACCACAAGCATTTTATAGTTTTCATTTGAAAGGCATAATTCAAAAAATATCTGATTGCAAAATTTGGCATGCTTGAATTCTTCTTTCTCTTCTAAAATAATGTGGGGCAATCATTTAAGCTCTATTAAAATCATTGAGACAAATTTTAGGAGGAAGGAAAAATGCATTCTATAAGATAATCTTGTCATACAGAAATATTGAGAAATTTTTCAAACGTACCCGACTGCGAAAAGATGTTTTGTCTGGATCATTACGAAGTTTTGTTATCGCACAATGGCACTTCAGTGAAACACTTCATTTTATATCATCATACAGATTTTTATGTGTATTATGGCAATTCCCATAAAAGTGTCAACCAAATTTTTTGTGAGAGTGCAAAACGAGGCCAGGCCTTTAAGTTTTAGAACTCAGGAAAGAAAATGTTGGTTAAAACATACATTATACTTTCATAAACGCTTAACATTTAACTAAATTGGGAAAAGGGTATATTAGTACCATTAGTTTTTAAATTGCTATGGCAGTAATTCAGTTTTATTGGTGTTTCTCCGTAGGACATTGTCAAATTATCTTATTTTTTTCTTTATTTGCAGTCTAAGTTTTACAATGTATGTTAAGCTGTTGTTCGGGTATCAGATGGAGGAAATCTGATTGGTTATAAAACAATGAACGTAATAAAGGACACTTCAGTGGGGCAGACGGCAATACCCAGACCTATCAGTTTGCTCAGGTTTAATTGCTGCCATATTTAAATGTCTTTGTGCAGGAAGAAAAAAACTGTACCCTAAATAACATTGGCATTCCAGTACCCTGTTATATGACAACTTGAACCTTTAATCCTTGTTATTTAAAAAGTTAACGGTGTCAGGACAGAACTCTTGTAAAACTTATTCTTGTCTTTTTGAAAAAAAATCCAATTTTACTTTATCTTCTTTCAGTAATACTGTTGTAAAAGTTATCAAGAGAAATGAGAAAGAAATAGTGTTTTGTTTTCCATTTACTTTCATGTTTTGGATGTTATTTTAATGTACTGCAGTAATGTTTGATTGCCATCCTGGCTTGTGACCAGTAGCATGAACATGGTTTTACAATTTTGTTCACGGATGACACTTGTAGAAGAGCAAACAGAATAAGTACTCTAACATGACGTCTACATTGTCTAGCAAGCACCTGCCAGACACTGACATGACATTTGTAGGACCTGTTGAAATTGACATCCAATCAAATTTAACTGTAAAATACACGAAAAGAATTTTTCAATAAAATGTAAATGTATGTAAAGAAATCTTGAACATAATTGATCAAAGTAATTCACTTGCCAGACTTAAAATGAAAGTTTTTGCTAACGCGTAAAGTGTCAAAATGATCCGAAAAGCGATGTTTCAGTCATATCTCTTATAAAGGCCAAAAGAGCAAAGTAACTTAAATTACTGGGCATACCCCTAGCAACACCTGGGCGTACCCCTAGCAACACCTGGGCGTACCCCTAGCAACACCTACATCTTACAAGTAGATTGCTTGAATTGCTATTTTTGTACCTGGTTGTACTTGTCAGAATAACTTGATACAGCATGGTCAACTTTCAGGTTAACAAATTTCAATATTTTCCTGAAACATTGCCTTTATTGTTTCTTCAATATAATATGAATTTGAGCCATAATATCAAACTGTGAGGAAATTAGAATTGAGGGTTGTTATATTGTAAAAAATACCCTTGAAAATTGCTTCAAAATTTGCACATGTCATTATGAAAGCTGTTGAATATTGTCATTTGTATCCAATCTTACCATGGTAGTCAAGTTGCAGATCATGATGAAATTATCTTCTGCATACATCTTATTGTAAGGCATATTAAATTTTGACATAAAATAGATTCAAATGATCTGTACCTGACGATATTACTTTTGAGCTGCCAACTAGTTTGTTTTTTCAGGACATGCTAGAAATATTTTGCGTTTAGATTCTTTGAAGAAAACACATAGAAAGAAATGGAACTAGTAAGCTTTATTAGTAAACCTGAGTTACACAATTTCATGTTCTCTTTATTGTATATTTCAGGCAACGACCCCCGGGTTATCCGATCTCCTCAGGTGCCTTAGGTGGACATTATCCACCCTCATTTATCAACTCATCTGCTAGATTTCCAGCAGGCTTTTTCCCCCATGGTATGCCTCCGGGTATACCACATGGCCATTTGGGGGCGGGACCAAAACAGGAGGGCGGAGTCTCAGACAATCACAGGTAACAATTCTAAAATTTTAACCTAGCTAATTTCTTATCTTCAAGAAAGTGTGAAATGTTAAAGCACATGGAAAGGGCTATTCCTAAGAATAATAAGAATTTGAAGGAAATTGGCTTGGCGAACAATGTAAAAGCAACAAAAAATAAAGATGTATGATAGAAAGTCTTTGCCGACCAATTTTTGACAGCATTGGACCAAGTATCAAATTGTACTGCAAGCAAAGAAAAATGAAAACCAATAAAGGAAAAAATAGCGGAGTGTATTCTCCAATGTCAGATGTTGTTTCACTGCAATAATCCGCAAAGCGTTGTATTTCCATCCTTTGTTTTTCTTTAATAAGCAGATGAATTCTGGAAGCAATTCCCATTTAATGGTTATATGAAGAACAGTATTGCATCCATTTTATTACAGCAAAAACAATTTTGCATTCTATTTTTCATACATTTAACTTGATGAAACTATTTTGGTTTGTAAGGACTTTTATTTCAACTTGGAATTTCTCTCATTCATTGTAATTGAACGTTTGCTGAACACAGATCAATGGTCATTTATATTTTACATATAGAGTCTGACATTATTTATTTAAGGCTTATATCCAAACTTTGTCAATATTTTGATTAAACTCTGGTAATAGTAAAACATAGATTATTTAAATCAAGATAGGCATTTCTAGCAGGAAGAAAAAACTTTTAGAGGGTGAAATAGAGAAATAAATGTTGAAAATTTTAATGTAACAGACTTTGTATGTGCCTCTAGGAAAAGTTAAGTGTCTCAAAGAAAAGCAAGTGACACAAATTCCATCACTTTTACACACAATTGTTAACAGATGATATAGGAACAGTAATCATAGCCAAGGTAATAAAGTAGAAGGGGAAATTGGCAGTATCAAACACATTCCACTTACAGGGTAATGGGAAATTAGCAGTATCAAAAATCATTCTTTGGGTCCTTTTAAGATCCTTTTGGCTCTTTAGTGATCATAACTCACCATGAGATATTTTTCTTGTGACTTTTAAGTAGATATTTTATCCTTTCTTAGCTATTAGACATTAATAAATTACATGAGACTGTCAGAACTAGAATGGACGTGTTGATGTATTAGTCTTAATTTCTCTCCTAAACAATAATTCCTGTTACAAAAGTGAGATGTTGTGAAATCGTACCTTCATTAGCATGGAGTATATAGCAGAGTCCAATAAATAAATGCTTGCAGTTTCTAAATCTGATGAAAGTTGATATATTTCTTAGGAATATCTGGTGTCTGGGTCATCAAAAGATTAGATGTCCGTAGATAATTAAACTTGTGAGGTTGTATAGCCAGACATTACTGCTAATTTGAAGTTTTTGTTCCTTACCTTTTGGAACTAGAGATGTGCTGCCAATAGTATGTTCATCAATGGCCAACCATTTCACTTTTATTAGACATTTGTTGGCTAAGGTTTTGGAATATTTATAATTAAGCTGCCTGACACTACCTACTGGTTTGTAATTACTGCAAGATGTGTTAATTTATAAGAGTAAAATAGTTTCTGGTCTGTATTTGAAGTTGAAGATGACAAATCCAAGCATTTAGTGATGCAGATACTGATCACTGTCTGTTAGAAGCTTTAATCACTGCAACTGCTGAAATAAAGATAAAAGAAACAGGAAAATTACAAAGGCAGACAGTGTTTTTAGTTTTATCTTCACTGAGGGTTCCTTTGATATATATTTTGGAAGCTAAGTTATCTAACGGTTTCTCATTTCTCTCCCTTTGAACTGCTTAGTAAGTTGTTTAGAGTTGTTTCCCTTTGATGAAGTCAGTAATGAAGATGAATATTTTACCATGTATTTTGTTCTAAAGCTGTGTGGTACTGATGTCTGCCCTTTGGTGATAAAATTGTCTGTGAATATGATCAGTTTATGTCGACTGTCTACATCTTCAAGAGGCTGTAAATGTCAATAAACAAAGATTTATACTTTATTTATTCCTCAAACAATCAAGGCAGCCACCATTAAAACACTCATGATGCTTACTAATAAAGTTAATCTGGGTAATGCTCAGTTGTTACTATCTTTTTATGCTTAAAAATGGGGGTATATAGTAATTCCACTGTCTGTCCATCTGTTCAGATCTTGTCTTGGTTAAAAATTGGTTTGAGATTGTTGTTTTGTTCACAGTACTCAGGTCTTCAGCTATAAGTCAAGATGAGGTTTAGAGTTACTGGTCAAAACCCCTTCCAGTGTTCAGTGCCTCTGTTAAGCAAATAAATTACTAGCTGCGGACTTCTTACAATGAAATCTTACTTATCAAATCATATATTAAAGTTATTTGACCTGGAAGCTTCAGGATATGATTAAAATGATGTTTGACTTGCAGCCTCTGGCTTCTCCCCAACAACCTAGGTGTATACAGTACTGTTCTTGTATTTCAGACACGGTTTCCCAGAAGGAAGTGGTAGTCAAAGTCCAGTACCTGAAAAGAAGAAACCTCATATAAAGAAACCACTCAATGCATTTATGTTATTTATGAAAGAACAAAGAGCAAAAGTAGTTGCTGAATGTACATTAAAAGAATCTGCAGCAATAAATCAAATATTAGGTCGACGGGTAAGTTGTCCTCCTCTTTCATCTGATGTAGTCCTTTAGCGAGGAATATAACAGTATCCTCTGGAAAAGTTCAGCAGTGAGAACTGAACTGAGAAGAAAGTTTTTCTGATCTAAGAACTTTGATTGAGAAATCAGGAAAAGTTCTGAAAATTAAGTCATGTGACCAATGATTATGTTAGAGATTACATACGGTTGCCTTTCTTTTGTAGATTTTATTTTTATTCTTAACAATTGTAAGGACCTATGTAAAGAACTCTATAAAGTTCCAAATGCAATAAGTATTGGTATAAATAATGAAGAAAGTCAACTTGTCGGAACTCTAGATGTTGAGTTGGCCAAAATATGTTACCTCAGGAATGCAACTACATGTATGGGCACGATAAAACGTGTGAATTGCATCATCAAACAGTGAGTTAGTCCGACAAAGCGCCATCTCAGTGCGGGCACAAAGCGGCAATTATCTTAATGAATATGTCGAACGTATATTTCAGGCCGCCAGAGACTTCACAGTAACAATTAGCGCCACATTATATTTGAAGATAAAAGAATTGTTCCTCTTTTGATTGAGTACTTAAATATTTTTTTGTAATGAAATGTGGCTACTCCCCTCGCAGTTTGATTTCCTACAGTGTGCGCTTTGAACGTACTTCAGCTTTGAAGCATTCCTTTGAATATGTATTTATTTTCAAGAAAGTCTATGAATCTATATTGCATAATATTGCTCTTTTATTGTGTTTGATGTATAGCTTACATGGAACAAACAAAATCCTTCAGTCTGTATAAAGTGTTTTAAATCAATGCATTAAATAATTGCTGTTCAAAAGAAACATTAGATGTCAAATGTTACACATAAAACGTTAAGGCTTTTCATAAAACATTAAGGTTTTGCTTGCCTCTTCTCATAGCGTAATCATAGTAGTTGTAAGCTAAAAGTAAAATAAAAACAACTTTTAGTAATTCAACCTAGAACATTCGTCAAATCGTACAACATTTGATACATTTCAGTGGCATGCTTTAGATCGATCTGAACAAGCTAAGTATTATGAAATGGCACGGAAAGAAAAAGAATTACATCTCCAGCTATATCCTGGTTGGAGTGCACGAGATAATTATGCTGTTCATGCTAAAAAGAAAAAACGAAAGAAGGACCCAATGCCCGGAGAGAAATGTACGCGCCCTGATGATCGATTCATGGACAATCCAGCTTTTGGTAAATATCAGGGTTGCGGACTATTGCATGCCGGGGCATTTAACCAAGATATTAGAGCTAGATATGGAGTGTTACCCATTTTCTGGCTTCAATATCTGCCTATTTTCACACTGTTGTCTTGTGTTGTACTAAAAACTTGTTTTGATTCTCATTACTGGTTTTTATTTTGGAATGGATTTCGTGCTCAATGTTAAAGAGAGAGCAATATGTGCAGTTATAGCACAATAGGTACCTACTGTCTCTTGCACTCCATTGAACCAGGTTTCATCAAAATAATTTAAGGTTTAATATTTGAAAGTTTGTTATTTAAAATAAGTTAATAAATATATAAATACATTATAATAAAGATATCGCAAATTATTTTAGAACCTATTAGCTGCTGATACAAGAAATAGAAAGTGAGATTTCAGTAACAGCCATAATGAGAGAATTGAAGATGATAAAGTTGAATTGTTACAGCACTTGATCTTGTAGCAAATAATACCACTAGTAAATTAATTTTATTATACAAAAATAATGTGATGATGTTTGAATAAGAAGCAAAAACTGAAAATCTTAAGGATTTCAAGTGTCATACCAAAAGGAAAATCTACACCAGATTTCTAATTGGATCCACTGTATGAGACTGTAACGAAATAAAGAATAAAACATGTTTAATATAAAACGATTTTAATATCTAAATAATTTGGTCTGTATGGAAGAAGGTTCAATCTGTTTAAATAAAGTGATTTATTTGCCAATTTAATTTGCCATGATTTAATCAGCATCAGTAACTCCAGTATCGTTCGGCAATCAAATTAATATGTTTGTCTGATTGAATAAAGATTTTAAAAAAAGAAGTCTAGCGAAAAAAATCCCTAGGGTTGGTATTTATTAAAGCAGTCCCTTTATGGATGTAGCGAAAAAAACTGAAACTGATTTATCAAAATCAGGACTCATTAAAATGAAAAAAAATCATTTATAAAAATGGATGTTCCAGGTAGGATTCAGGGGATAGAAATTTTTGCATATTAGAAAAATTCCTCGACAATTGAGTGGATTATTAAGGCTGATAAATTTTATATTACAATTGATGATTTTGTGATAGTGGAGATAAATTTGGTAGATACGGAGACGGGAAAAAAAATGATGGCCCGTAAATTTCTTGCGGTAGAAATGTTGTAAATATTTTAAATGACGTAAACGGCAGCTGTGGAAGTGGGGATTTGGGTTTGTAAATCAAATTCTACAATGCAAACTTATCTATATTAAATTGTTTTTATATTTATAGACATTTTTATACTCCTGTACTTTCATTTCATTTTGCATAGTATATTACTAAATGAGAGTATTAGACGTGGTCTAATCTATTAATTTCAGTTATGAAAGGTTCTAAAGAAAATAAATTTTTAAAACCTCATTTAAATCTTGCAAATGATATATGATTGTTTATCGGAATATATATGTATTCATATATCTGAACATATATATTACTTGTATTTTATTGTGCAGATTATTATCGGCACTAGAAATGTGACAAAAGGATATTTCAATTAAAAAACGCAATTGAAAAATAAAAAAATAGGTGGTAGATTAAAAAATGTTTAGGCGTGTATTTTATTCACATAATTATAGTGTACAAAAATAAAACTGGAACAAAGGTTCACATTTTTTATCAAAACTTGCAAGTTTAGAGGTTAAATTCTGCTGTCTTCTGTTTCTTAAAACATTTCTACTGTGACAATGGTTTGTTTAAGTTTGCATTAAATGCAGAGATGATAAAACAGGACATAAATCCTGTGTAAATAAATAGATTTACATGATTATTTGCAAAAATATTTTAAATGTCATGAAAGACATGAGATAGAAAAATGACGAGTTAGTAAATGTAGTTATGTTAAATATAATATATATTTAAAGGTAACAAAGAGGTACCGTAAAAATGATTTTCATATAAAAAAGATAAAATAAATAAATGGCAGGTCCTCTTAAATGTAAGTTCCAGGTGGAATAAAGCTGAATAAAAACATTAGTCATTTATTTCATAAATAAAAAGTAATTGTGATTAATTTTCAGTGGAAACCAACTTAAAGTATTATCACGATTAAACAAAATATTGATCAGTGAACATTACTTTAAAATGTTTAAAAAAAACAAAACAAAATAAAATGCCCAAAAGCACCAGTGGATTTTATCTACAAAATATTAACTAGAAATAAACTAAACTTAAGATATTGATAAAATTTCAGTGGCATTCATTAGGTAAAGAAGAACAGGCCAAATATTATGAATTGGCAAGAAAAGAGAAAGATTTACATTTGCAAATATATCCTGGTTGGAGTGCAAGAGACAATTATGGAACTCATGTGAAAAAGAAAAAAAGAAAAGCTGAAAATACAAGAACACCAGTTTTAGGGGACACAGGTAACAAATATTAACAATATTTGTAGACCACAGTTGTATAAACATTCATGCAAAACCTTAGATGCAATTATTAAAAGAAAATGAAAATGACAAAAACATCTGAACAATTAAAGCAATTTTAAAAGCCAGGAAATAAAAAAAATATTTTGACAAGAAGTTGGTGAAATGAAACGATGTGAGAGAAATTAATAGTTGCATCTATAGAAGACAAATTCAAGTTGAAAAATCAAGTTGGCAGACACAAAAGGTAAGGAAATATAAAACTGTTACCTTTGCACGGAGATAGCACTCCAATCCGGGATTATTTTGAACATCACAGAAAACTAGGAAGAAAAAACATCTGGAGGATTCATTCCTTCACACCTGAAGGATGCCACAGAAAATAGCTTCAAATGTACAAAACAGTTTGAGAAGGAAATTACAATTGCATTACTTTGGTTACAATTTAAAAACAAAATTGTAATTTTATGATGAGCATGTAATAGCTCAAGATTGGAAAGAAAATTGAGATTGATAAAGGAAAAATAGATTTAATTTCACTGCATATAACCACAAATTGGTGGCAATTGAAGTTCATCCAAATTGTGTTTAATTTCTGGTCAATTTTTCACTGACATTCAGTAGATAGATCTGAACAAGCTAGATATTTTTAAATTGTGAGAAAAGAAAAAGAATTACATTTACAATTATACCCGGGTTGGAGTGCAAGAGATAATTATGCAACTCGCACTAAGAAAAATAAACAAAAAAAGGAGATGCCATCACCAGGTGGCCAGAAAGGTATGGGCCTGGAAGAGAGATTTCCACAGAAATTAGCATTTGGTAAATATTAGAACTTTTGTCTTGGCATGCATGCATGGATGTAGCTTTCTGTAGTGTGGTAAAACATTTATTATATTTCTTCTATTGAAAGAATGTATTTTATCTTTTTTGTCTTGCTGTAATTTATAATTAGATATTTCTGATCTTTGGGAATAAAGAAGTTAATGCTACAAACTTATTACATGCACAATTTCTGCCAGTGTTGTGGTTGTAGAAAAGAAGAATTGAAATTAATGTATCTTGAAGACTCATACTTTCATTTGTGTTCAATTTCAAAATGATCACCTTTATAAAAGAATTGAGTGTTTCCTTTGAAAGTCTTATCTCAATTGGTCCAGGTCTCCTGATGCACGTATGACACGAAAAACCATGATTGAAATGCTGGCCATCAAAAACACATGCGTTCTCGCGGAAATGTAAATGATGGTTGCGATGATTTTCACTGATTAACTGACAATATGCGTGTTCCAATAATGGCTGGATCAAAGCAGAAAAATCAGCAATTTGATTGTTTTGTAATCGCTACTTACAATATGTGCCCCTTGTGACCTTCCCAGACATGCTTTTAAGAAAATTATGAAATTGATGCATTTAAAATTGGTTCCCAATTGTTCATAATAGTACTGAAATTTATTCTGAGTTAAGATTATGGTAATATACGTACTAACACGAGTAACTGATGTGGTACGTACATGATGAGATAACCGTGTTTAAAATATAATTATCCAATTTTGATGAAAGATTGCTCTGTTATTCACATTTTGACTTAATTTACTGTTTCAACAAATTAGATATTTAAGTGTTAGCGAGTGTTATCTCACCCATCACATAGAAAAAATTTAATACGTACTGCACAGTATTTCAATTTCTGTTCTTTCTTTAGCTTGATAACTGCATGTTTCTCATTTTAAATTTTTCTGTCTTGTAACGTGGCTTTCTGTGTGTTTTAGGTGAATGTACAAGTAACGCAAAGAAGTGTCGAGCGCGGTATGGCATGGAGCAACAGAAGAATTGGTGCAAACCTTGTCGGTAAGTAGTCACTGCCATGTTGTCAGTTTTTACTGTTTTCATTTGTTAATTACAAACTTCAGGCAGTTATACATTTCCATTAAACTTTGAATCACAGGTCCCGATTCATTTATACATAGCACTAAATTTGATGTTTTTAGTAGTATATTATTATATTGAAACATTCCTTTCAACTGGAAAAAGATTGTCTTGCATTTTCAATGGTTGTGATGTATGGGAATCATTTTCTTATATTTTTTTCTATTAAATTTTGTGTCCAGAACTTAGGTAGGCTTAAGGTAAAATAAAGGAATTAAATAAAGTTGTTTAAATAAAACATAATATGGAATAATATTTATTGATTAAAAAATAAAATGGAAAAAAATCAGGAAGCTTTTAGTATAAGAAATTTTTAAATGAATGTTGAAAGTACTAGCTTACTGTTTCTTGGTAAAGGCTTGTAGGAACATGAAGATGGCAAATTTGGAACTGTAGGAATATTTAATAAACAGTTGTACTTTTATTTGTTGATTTTCAGGAGTGAACAATCTAGTGATCAAATTGTAGATATAAAAATAGCTAAATCAGAAATTGAGGTACGCAATGCCGCATGATAATTGGTGGCTAAACTTAGTAACGCTTATGTCTGCTGCTTTTATGCATTTTCATTGGCTGAGAATAATAATTTGCATGGTCACCTTTAGAAATGTAAGCTGAGATAATGCCTCAGTCTACTGTATTCAAAGAGGAAAATTGTTAGTGATTATGGCAGCCTGATCATGTACTGATGTAATGCATGGCTTGAAGTTATCAGTCAATATATTTTGGACAGTAAAAATGTAAATAGATTCAGAGTTAGATGACACCAAAAAGTTGAGATAGAAAAACAAACAAATAACATAGAAACAGAGAAAACTTTTAGAAACCCAGCCCTGAAAATGGTTGCTTGTATAGTAACGCTTTGCTTATTGTATTGTAATGTAGCATGTATTAATTATATTTTATACATATGCTTTTAGTATTCTTGTTGACTGTACCTGCCTGTTTCACAACAGAACAGGTTTTATCACTAAACTGCAGTATTTTGTAACTAAATTTCATGTGACTGGCTTTTCATGTATTTTGGTTTTAGGGTGCTCTTCTGTTTAATTTTGTCCTGTCTGATTATCAGTTACAGAATAACCCAATGCATCTTAACCACATCAAGAATTTGTACATGTTTAGAATGATTCCACATTCTTGGTCAAGATCAAATTACAATAAAAGATTTGTTCTACAGGCCGCTTTTAGCGATGCTGACCATCTAATGCAGACTTCCTGAAGTTGATTTTTGTTACATCTTAAGCACTTGGTAACAAGAGTGAAACTTAAGACTGCATAAAACTTGCCAGGTGCTTGACGATAACTGCATCCTGGTCTACATCCTGGTCATGTCATCCATTCACTGTAACAAATACACTTGTTAGTAAAAGTTTGATACTTTGCTTCAGCCAGTCTTTCAGTAATAGATGTTTTGTTTGAAGCTTTTGTGTTAAGTAAGGTTATCTCATTGTATATACTAGTAGAAAAAAAGAGCATTGCTTAGGTTTCACTACCGGAACATCATGGAAAACTGTTGAAAATGGGTGAGATATTAAACTGTCAACCAATTCTGTAGGCATAAAATACACTGACTAGTGTAATCAAATAAATAGGATGAAGAACATTTTGTCTAGTTACTGTGAAAGTGATTTTCTATTTATTTTTATTGAACATATTAATCCATGCTTGCAATAGAGCTAGTACTGCAATGTATAACACTAATAGTCGTAGAACTTAAACAGTCTTTATGTTAAGAATGATTGAAATGTGGGGGGAAAGTACATTACTTCTTTCTGTTTCATTTTATCAGTCTTTTATCCTTTATTATACCCCCAAAACGAAGTTTAGGGGGGTATATAGGAGTCACCCGGTGGTTGGTCGGTCGGGCGGTCTGTTGCATTTTCCTTGTCCGGAGCATAACGTGAAAACTACAAGTTGGAATTCAATACAACTTCATACAATGGTCAAGCACATTGAGAGGAAGTGCAGTGCACAAGAACTATAACTCCATCTTGACTAATTACAGAGTTATTGCCCTTTGTTACTTTTCCTTGTCCGGAGCATAACTTGAAAACTACTAGTTGGAATTCAATACAACTTCATACAATGGTCAAGCACATTGAGAGGAAGTGCAGTGCACAAGAACCATAACTCCATCTTGACTAATTACAGAGTTATTGCCCTTTGTTACTTTTCCTTGTCCGGAGCATAACTTGAAAACTACTAGTTGGAATTCAATACAACTTCATACAATGATCAAGCACACTCAGAGGAAGTGCAGTGTACAAGAACTATAACTCTATCTTGAGTATTTACTGAGTTATTGCCCTTGTTACTTTTACTTGTCCGGAGCATAACTTGAAAACTACTGGTTGGAATTCAATACAACTTCATACAATGGTCAAGCACACTGAGAGGAAGTGCAGTGCACAAGAACTATAACTCCATCTTGACTAATTACAGAGTTATTGCCCTTTGTTACTTTTCCTTGTCCGGAGCATAACTTGAAAACTACTAGTTGGAATTCAATACAACTTCATACAATGATCAAACACACTCAGAGGATGTGCAGTGTACAATAACTATAACTCTATCTTGAATATTTACTGAGTTATTGCCCTTTGTTACTTTTCCTTGTCCGAAGCATAACTTGAAAACTACTAGTTGGAATTCAGTACAACCTCATACAATGGTCAAGTACATTTAGAGGAAGTGCAGTACACAGGAACCATAACTCCATCTTGACTCATTACAGAGTTATTACCCTTTGTTACTTTTCCTTGTCCGGAGCATAACTTGAAAACTTCTGGTTGGAATTGAATACAACTTCATACAATGGTCAAGCACAGTGAGAGGGAGTGCAGTGCACAGGAACCATAACTCCATCTTGACTAATTACAGGGTTATTGCCCTTTGTTACTTTTCCCTGTCTGGAGCATTTTTCGAAAGCTACAAGTTGGAATTCAATACAACTTCATACAATGGTCAAGCACAATGAGAGGAACTTCTATGAACAATATCTCTTTTTAGTTTGTTTGCAAGGTATTATGTTACTACGAACTTCTTCAGTTTATAAAGCAATCCTTTTGGGGGTATTAATCACATTTAGTGATAGCTCTAGTTTTTTATTACCCCAGTAGAAAAATAAATCATTCCGTCCTAGCAGTGGGTAATAGTAATCTCGGTCATTGGGAGGGTTGACAAGTTCTGTGTTTTTCATACTTTTGTGGCAGATAATTTTACGTGTTCCATCCCTATTTCACTTAATATTAAATAAAAAAAAAGTCAGCAGTTACAACAGAAAGTTTAAAATCCATATGTTAGACCTGGTTCGATACACTGGCCTTTTAAGGCTTCATAAAATCTGTAATGACTTTTGCAGGTTATTTAAATAATGAGCTTTTATTATAGTCTGTATTTTGTATATATCTCTGTTACATGTTCGGATTTAGGTCATAGTTTCTACAGCAGTTATTTTATCATAGGAAATTAATTTCATTTGCACTTTAACAGAGGGATTCCAGCACATACCTGATAGATTGCTAATTGTTATAACCATGTATATCCTTTTTCAGACACCGTAGACGCTTGTTATACCTTGCACATGTATAGATTTGCTTTTACAGTATTTTACTTAAACAGAAATTGTAACAAGCTTCTTATATCTGGATTTATTTTGCCATTTTAGTGTGTAAGCAAGTAATTCATAGCATGCATGCTAATGTTAAAAAGGAATGTATATTCTTCCAAGTGCATTGTGATTTGTCTATGGAAGTTACACATTGTTCTGATCCAAAATATTCCATAATAAGCATCGGTCATTTTCTTAAGATTTCCAAGACCAGTATCTATAGGTTATTTTAAAATTCTGAACCTGTTTGTGTGACAGTGAAATTTACTCTATATAGACTATAGTCTGCCAGGGTTTACCATAATTAGATTTGTAAAATATCTGGCAGGATATTGCTTGCCCTTAAACCCTGATGAAAAAGAGCACATATAGCCCCCACATATATCGATACCATCCTTGTACCCTTGCACAAGTATTATAATATATATGTGATTATGAGCAGTATTTCCATGCATGCAGGCTAGAATTTACTTTGGTATTGCAGTTGTTCATCTTTGTAAATAGTTTTAAAACTTGAAAAATTCAAATAGAAAAAAATAGTATTTTGTAAGTAACAAAGTTTTTGTGATTGTTTCAAAATAAACAAATTTGTTAGGTCTTTGTTTATTAGTAACAGGTATGTTTAAAATACATAAGTATTTATATTTGCCAAAATCTGTATTGTTGACTGCTAAATGTTAGTTTCTGTAGTTGAATGTTCAATCATTGTTATGATTCTGTTTATATTTATTTCAGGAGGAAGAAGAAATGCATTAGGATTTACGACGATGGAGGAGGTACTGAGGAAGATGATGGACACATGAGTGATAGTCAGGGGGGTGATGACAGCATCCATGACAGTGACTCCATGTTAGGCAGTCCTACACATTCTTATACCAGTGACGATCCGTTCTCAACTCCACACAAGTCGCGTCTCAGGAGTGTTGAATCACCCCTAGTACATGATTCAAGTCGAGAATTATCCGACATGGACACAACTATAAAAGCTCAAGATGATATTTTACCGGCTCATCAGTCGCCTTTCTCGATGTTTAAATCATCAGACAGTAATTTACCAGGATCTGATAAGTATTTATCAGCACGCTTTCATTTTCCGCCCGCATCATCACCATTGTCGGTGTCTTCTAGATCATCCGGATTGAACCGTTCTTACAGTATTGAATCTCTCGCCAAATCTTCTGTTAATTCAGATTCGAAAGAAAGAGAAGCTGCGGACCATAACAGATCCTTTGATTATAATCTCTCTCCATTATCAAGTCCCGGTGATTTTGGCCACCAGAATTCTCCAAAGTTCAGTATTTCTACTTTTGCAGAAGATATCAATAAGAACTTGAGCCCGAAAAAGAAGGCAAGTGGTCTGAGCAACAGTTTCAGTATTTCTACATTGTCAGTGTCGGCAGTCACACCTTCTCGGGTACACTGTTCGTGACACAGTCTGTGATCATTTGATAAACCAACAGTCATCAGCATGCATTCACACCCAGCTTCATGTCAGTGTGTCCTAAATCTGTACTCGGTAAATAATAAATCAAAATAATCAGAAACTGATCAAACCAGTCCGGCTTTGAAGGAGGTTTACTTTGAACCAGTCTGAGCTTTTTGTTATAAAATCATAATGTAGACCAGTCTACTCCAAAGTCCTCCTCACACCTATAAGTGTTGTTTCCATTCCTAGTGGCATAATACAGGGATCTCAGATTTTTCACTCCAATGTTCTCAAGAAAAAATAAAATGACTGTTGAGGATATTTTGGAATATCTGCTAACAGGACAGAAACAGGTACAAGATGAAAAATAACTCAGTTTTGAGAGCGTTGTGATTTTCTTTAAAAGAAAATTCAGTGGGAGACAATGTTACATTACCAAAGTAATTGATAGAAATGGTAGTGATTAAACTCTACATGGTAGAGAGACTTATATAAAAACACTGTATGCCATTTCTGTAGGTTTAGATGGGTGAATGGAGGTGTACTGTACAGAGATATAGACTCTGAAATCTGCATAGAAAGACATCTGTGTTTACACGTATCTCAAGACTGAAGTGTTGGCAAACTGCCAAATCTCTACTGTGTTCAAAACAATCAAACCCTCATCTTTTGGTTTCTGCATGGAGTTAATCATATAATTTTGTATGCCTTGTATTTTGAAGGAATTTATATGTACTTATTTCTTTGGGTCATAGGTGTTTACACAACCCATTGTTATGTTTGATAGCAGGTTTTCAAATTTTGCATAGTACTGCCATATAATAATGGTTTTTGAGGCTTGCAGTAAAGTAAAAGTTAAGAAACAAAAGTTCTACAAGGGACGTTTGTATTAAATACAAATGTAGTGTGTCAGAGTTTCAGACCTCGTATACAATGTGGGAGGGGGTGTATTGGTGCATATTTAATTTGTGTAACATGCTTAATAGATCATAGATCCATGTTGAACAAATGTATTATCATGCCAAGTGCTGATTGACAGGTAACGCTGTCTTCTTTATGACTTGCGGTATATAAACTATCTACCTTACTTCTAAAAATTCAGTCATTACACAGATTTATATTTCTGTTACAAGTCTGAATTTTGTAAACAAACAAAATATACAAATCCTGTTGGTAAAAAAGGGTTGACTGTAGCGACCTGCAATCATGTTAAGGCCAAAATTCTGAGTTTTCCTTTTACATTACATACAGCTGTTGTTATATTGTAATAGATACGTTTCTGGTAAATTGTTTTATTACATGATTGCTAATTGACCACTGTTGTGTAATTTCATGACACTATGTAATTTATGTGCCATTACTATTATCACACGTAGGACGTACGCATTTAAAAATGCAAAAATCCTGCTCAATTGTGTTGTTTTCTACAACTGTAGTTCGGAATGTACATATCGTTACTTTGCTGGAGCTGTTTGGTACAACATCAGAACTATCTTACATTGTGATCACCTCTTGTCTGTCATCTGTCCGTCAATATACTCAACAAGACTGTGCCACACCATGGAATCTCAGCCATTGTCTTTTGAGGATCACAGGTAATCAAATAAATGGTTACTTCATTGCTTGGTCAGATTAAAGACAGCAGTTTGGCCAGTTGGCCAGAATATAGGTAAAATAGGTTAAATAAAAGATCGTCAGCACCTGAGACAAGGTTTACATTAAGTGTCCAAAGGGAGGCATGTTGTATAACAGTGATCACACTTCTCATTTATTTATTGGCCAGTATGTTTAGATTGTGACCTGGCCATAACAAGGTTTGTAAATCTTTCTGGAGTTGTTACATGAGCAAATTATAGAAATCTTGGTTATTAGAATAAAAAGTTTTTACACTTTTTAATAGTTTTTTTTTCTCGTATTTTGAAAGTCTTTGTTAATTATAAGCATACACCTTTTAATGTCTGTTAAAGTGTAGAACTGCTGAAGCTAGAGGAAGTTAATGATGTCTTGGGTGAGCGAGTCTGGTCTTAGTGACCCTCTCTTTTTCTTTCAACCAGTGCCTGTGGTTATCTAGTGATATTTGTTGTTGATCAATCAGTCACTTGTCATACTGTACAAATTATCATCTCATGAAAATTCTTATTAAGGAGTCACCATTGATAAACCATGCTTTATTTATTGAGGAAAATCTTTTATTTCCAACTGTGCCAGTTTGAATAAAGCGGGGAAATACAGTTGGGTAGCAATGTATTAATTTAACAAAGAAAAATGTGCAGTAAACATCCTTGAATTTAATGGTTTAACGTTTAAAACATTCACATGATCATGAAAATATTTTAGAATTAAAAAAAATGAAATAAGTTGATTATGTTCATGGAAACTTCAGTTCAGACCTTTTATGTAGTGCTTGGTTTCAGGTTGCAAATTCATGTACAGCTTTCAAATGAAATGTTCATGAACTGCTTGTAGCAGATGGAAATGTGAAATTCTTGATTCATGGTCATGTACTTTCAGCTATTGTTTCTTGGAAAATCACAAAGAACAAATGCTATGATGCATTTCTAAATTGGAATTTATGAAGAAGTAGTCTGATAGGCTTTTTTGAGGACTAGAACTTATTGTACGACATGCATAGTTCATGAACAGTTTCTATGACATCAACTACTTGTTCATAAAGTACATAACCTCCAGTGATCTGTATATTCCCAATATCTTGTACATGAACTATATTTTGAGGGTTTTTCTTAAGTGCTTGCTTTCTGAGTTCATGAACAGCTTCTGGTTCTATGTAGAGCTGGTGTTCTGTCTATTCATTCCATTTTTGTAACTTTAAATCCCAGCAATATTCACTTGATTCCTTCAGACAACAGTAGCATGTGAAGTAAAATTTATATTGGAAACAAATACAATGTTTTGATTCTGTTTAGGTTAGGCAAGTTGAAGTTAAAATCTTGAATTGCCTGACCCACATTCACCTCATTGGCCAGTATTTGTGTAGCTTGTTGTATGTACTTGTATATCCATTTCACAAAACAAAGTTCAGGCAGTACCGTATCTATGCTTGAGTGTCAGTATAAGTGGATAAAACAACATTTTTTCTCTATTGATGACTTATATATGTGGACATAGGTGGGACAATTTTCAGAAGATCACGTAGAGGAGAAATAGTGTTTTAAAAATATTTATCTCCATCATCAAATTTTGCCAAATTGTCTGAAAAGAATCAAGTGAAATTTGTTGACGCAATCATGAGTAAATGTCATTAAAAAAGTTGAGATCATGTGTGTATGAGATTGTGTTCATGTGTGTTTCTAGCAGTGTGTTATCTATATATAAATGCAATGTTTATACGTACTTCAAATGAACTCTACCTCCAGATTACTTTAGGTGTTTCGTTTTAAAAAATTCACAGATATAAATAAATGATGTTTGGGTTACCATGTGTAGATAATAGCTGTAAGAATTATTAGCTTCATTTATGGTCTGAATGTTCTCTGAAATGCTAAAACACAAATAGTTTGTAAATGACATAAAAGTTTTCTTTGTACAAAAAATTCTCATTTAATCTCTACATCATTTGGGTGTTTTTGTTATATTAAAACTTGTGTATCTACATATGGTTTTACACAGAGAAAAAACTGTGTTAACGCATGTATTTGTTATAAATGTAAGTTTATAATACTGCTTTTAGTTGATGAATTTTTCTTAGAACATTCATACTACAAGGGAAAAGTCCTAAATCTAGTCAGATATCTACTGCCAGTGTAGTTAGATGTAGTTATCTCCCCTGCCACTGTAGTGAGTAGAGTTACTCCCCTTTGTGCAGAATTACATAGTTAATGTCTCTGACTTTGTTAAATATTAAAACTTAATTGGTGTTTAACTGGTGTATTAAAAAAAAAAATTGTAAATTTTGTCAATGCTTCCTAAGCTTTTGGTTTTGTATCTTGAATATAAATTTTATTTTGTCTCGTTGGAATTCAAATATTGCTGATTTTAAACAATTTTTTTCAAAATGAAATCGTGAATATTTACCATTCAGTAGATAATTAGAACAGACATCTGAGATTTCTGAAGGAGACAGATGTTGTTTGAAATTACCCCACTGTTAAAAATTGTTCTAGGAAAAGAAGTTTCTGCTTAATTTAAAATAAACGATCACAGAAACCATGTAATGATGTTGTTTCACGTGATACAGCTGTCTTCAACTTGGCATCATTGTACCAAAGGGGGGAAATATAATAGTTGGCCTTTGTAAAAAAAAATGATGAAATTTAAAGTTGTTGTATTTATTAAATGAAGTAACAAGATTAATGGTGTTGCCACTGAAATATGAAGCACTGGCAAGTCATCTTTTAACAGTTCAATGTAAGATAAAATGTTGCAAGTGTGATGTCAAGTAACCATGGCAAAAGAAAACAATCAAAATTTGTAGATTAAGTTTGTGATGATATGCATTGTTTTGTGATTATTTAAATTTTTTAAAGATAGCAGTCACAGTATTGTGACTAATAAAATCCTGACCATGAAATCAAAATGTCTTGTAGAGATGTTTTAGAGGGTATCTGTTCACTGTGAATAGACTAGTATACAAAGATGTTTTTTTCAAAAATGATAGGACAGTTTCGGCTTATTAAAGCGCAGTTAATTTAATAAATTTCTTTGTTGATGAAAATCATTTTATTTATTTGATTGGTTGTGGTAAATTAAACCACCAATTGAAACGTTATTCGGTGGTTATAGCCTGTTTATCTGCAAGTGATGTGAAATTGTAAACGTTTAGTATGTGAAATACAACGCCCCACCTCAATTGTGACAACGCTTTTCAGGGGTCCCTTTAGTCCGTCGTTGTTCACAAGTTTTACTGTACTAAGTTTTCTAAATATGTTTAGTAAAGAATCTGATCATTGTTTTTTTAATGTTTTTGACAAGCCAGAAGAAAAAAACCTTAAAACTGAAATGTTGTGTTTTAACTTTTATAATGTTATTATTCTGAAGCGGTTAAAGTCTCATTAGCCCTTGGGATGTTTAACTATTTGTTGATCTTATATTACCAAGAAAGATATCTTACCAAAATTGACTAAATATTGTTCTTAAAAAACGTTTTTATTGACCGCTTTAAATTGAAATACACTATAATATTGCTAGAATTTGTTCAATGATACTGCAACAAATAAGAAACGAGAAAAGGCTCTTATGAATAGCAAAAAATAAAAATAGTAAAGTCAACATTGCACACTTATAATAACTTCACAGTTTATCATATTACTCAGTCTTAAAAGTTTCACTTTATATTAGCATCTGATGCCGAAGGATTTAACGGTATAAATACTGAATTACAGGTTGCACAGATTTTGCAATGGAAAGATGTTATGGGCCATTATTACCTGTTTAATAAAATTTACTAATAAAAGTTTACCGTTTGTTATCAAGTGCCTATATTCAGAAGATAAAATAACAATTAATACAGAAATGTATATTTAAGTAATAAGGGACTGAAAATAAAAGTCTGTTGCATAAAGGGAGAAGCATTTAGACTACAGTATGACTATCAAATATTCTACATGTTAAAACATAGAGCATCCCCTTAAAACAGATGTCAAAATTAAACAGCCGTTCAAGCGTTGAGTTCTGAAAAAAAATACCATCACAGTAAAAGCAAAAAATCTCTATTTTGTTGATATTCACATTGGCAACTTTTTGTTACCAGATGCTAGTTTATTAGCAAACATTTTAAAAAATGTGTAAAAAACATTTTTACACTTTTAAACAAGTTTTATTATGGTATACCAATTGTAGAAAAAGTGAACGGTTAGCTTTGTTTTAACTTGAAATCAAAAGCTTTCTAAGAGATACTTTTCTTTCATAACATTTTGGGAGACAAAGTTAATCTTGGATTAAAGGATAAGATCTTTAAGGAAACAAATTTTCGTCTGTTTAATATTGTTAACTTTGCTTGATGCAAAGTCTTCTAAAAATAAGAACCATTTAAAATCCTATAACTGATTTAGTCAAATTCCAAGACCAGCAGGCAGTATCAGTTTTTGAATGTCACGGGATGGGGAAAAAAAAGACACAACTTCAATTTTGTGTAACAGAGATTAATCATTCTACAAAAGCATTAGAAAAGATATAAGCTTGAGAATTCAAAAGCTATCTTTTATAGGTTGACTGGGAGGGTTTATAAAGAATAGAAAATTTATTAACAGGTGCCACTTTATCCTTTAGTCGATACATTATTTTAATGTAAATGTTACTATTACTTATTGAGTTTTGAAACTTTTATGAAGTTTCGTATATTGTCTGATAGACATTGTTTCAGTTTAAAGTCTAAATGTTCATTGACTTAGTTTTGAAAGCTTATCTAGGAAGCATTCATATTATCATTTCTTACTCATTGACAAATTTTGACTGTGTATTTTTATGTTAATGAATTGTTTCAATAATAAATTTACATTGATTTAACTGGACTTTATTTTATTTATCTCTGGTAAATGAGAACAGTGCAAGTGAATGGGTAAGAAACTGAGAGTGTACGTACACAAAAACTGTTCAGCTCACTTTCACATTCACTAGGTTTGTTGATGATAGCATTTGTAAGAAAGAGACTGGACAATGGTAAATTGAAAGCAATTCAAAGGCAGTAACTTTGGAGGGTCTGTGGTGATCAGACTGGATATTGCACTGTCGAGAAATGATGCCCTTAAATATTTTGACTAGGTAAGAGTCATTGAGTACAGAGCAGATTGTACTATCTTTGAACAAGTTTGCCAATTCAAGGGCAGTAACTGGGCAATCTTTCCCCTGAACACTACTGCTAAGTTTCAAATAACTCTCTTAAGTGGTTACTGAAGTACGTACATGATGGAACCTTGCATGCAAAAGTTTTAACATTCAACGAGGACCAGAACTAGTAAATTCTGTCACACAGCCCTAAAATTTAAATCGGTCCCATAAGTAGTTCACAGAGATGTGTATAATAATACCTCATACAAAACTTAACAAATTTTCTTAGTCAAACAAGGGCCATAATCTGAATTAAATTCATACAAGAGTTAACAAAATTGATGGTTTGAGACTCTTGAACATTGCAAAAATGTTTCGTATCAATTTCATGACAACTTAGATATATGCCTGAAAGCAGCTGGCACATAAAAAATTTTAACCAAATCAAGCTTGCATGCAAAACTCTAACAAAGACAAACACCATCACTTGTAATAAAATCAACCAAGAGTCATCTAACTTCACTGTCTGATACCCCTGAAATGTCCTGTCCATCTAATCAGTCGTTATTGAGACTTACTATATGATCTAAAATAAACAATATCTCATTAGTCCAAAGCAAGATCAATGAAGCAAAATATAATACATATAGTTTTCCCCAGTAAATATTTCTTTATTATACCCCCGAAATGGAAGTTTGGGGGGGTATATAGGAGTCACCCGGTGGTTGGTCGGTCGGTCGGTCGGTCTGTCAGTTGGCCAGGCGGTCGGTTGCGTTTTCCTTGTCCATAGCATAACTTGAAAACTACTAGCTGGCATTCAATACAACTTCATACAATGGTCAAGTACATTGAGAGGAAGTGCAGTGCACAAGAACCATAACTCCATCTTGACTCATTACAGAGTTATTGCCCTTTGTTACTTTTCCTTGTCCAGAGCATTACTTGAAAACTACTGGTTGGAATTCAATACAACTTCATAAAATGGTCTAGCACAATGAGGGGAAGTGCAGTGTACAAGAACCATAACTCTATCTTGAGTATTTACAGAGTTATTGCCCTTTGTTACTTCTCCTTGTCCGGAGCATAACTTGAAAATTACTAGTTGGAATTCAATACAACTTCATACAATGGTCAAGTACATTGAGAGGAAGTGCAGTGCAGATGAACCATAACTCTATCTTGACTCATTACAGAGTTATTGCCCTTTGTTATTTTTCTTTGTCCGGAGCATTACTAGAAAACTACCAGTTGGAATTCAATACAACTTCATACAATGGTCCATCACAATGAGAGGAAGCGCAGTGTACAATAACCATAACTCTATCTTGAATATTTACAGAGTTATTGCCCATTTTTACTTTTCCTTGTCGCAGAGCATAACTTGAAAACTACTGGTTGGAATGCAATACAACTTCATACAATGGTCCAGTACAATGAGAGGAAGTGCAGTGTACAAGAACCATAACTCTATCTTGACTAATTACAGAGTTATTGCCAAGAATATCTCTATTTTAGTTTCTTTTTGCAAGGTATTCTGTTACTATGAACTTCCTCAGTTTATAAAGCAGTCTTTCGGGGGTATTAATCACATTTAGTGATAGCTCTAGTTTAGAACAGGAATTGTTTTGACTTTTACCCGTCTTAAACTGTGCCGGAATCATTCCTTGGGACATCACTAATATGATGTAGGAACACGAACATCGTCCCACACAATTTTAAGCATTGTATCAATGAAATATCCAAAACTTGCTTTTTGAGCATGAAATATAGAAGCATTGTACATAAAATAAAACATTTATGGACTCGTGAACATTGAATTATGATGTGATATTGACCAGAATAGATTAATATTTACCTCGTCTATTGCCTTGGTCAATATCACCCTCTTCTGGTGAATATCACATCATATTCAATGCTTCACGAGTCCATAATTGTACAATGTACGTGACAGTAACTTTCTTGCAAAACTTTGGCGAAAATTTAAGTCCAACAAGGACCATAATTGCATTAAATTCTGTAAAACTTGCTTGTCTGATACCCCTGAACACTTTGGTAAAGTTGCAAGTTAATCTGAGGTACTGAAATTTGTCCATGATAGTAGATTGCTTACAAAACTGTAACCAAAGCTGCAACACTGATGCTGACACAAAACGACCACACTAGACCTCCTTATCCTTTGAATAGTTGAGCTAAAAATCAACGATCTGAAGAACATGATTGTGTAACTCCTCTAAACAGGCTTCCCCATGAAGGTTTGTCAGTTCCTTGTAGTGGGTGCTGAGAAATGCTGTAGTATGATACTATATATACAAGTATTGTGTAACAGATGCATGTCCCCAGTACACATGGTTTTCCAAATTACCAGCACATTTTTTTTGGGTACCAAGCTGACCAAATCTAGAAGTTCAATTCATTGCAAGGAAATTGTGTTTTTAAAACAGAAAATGAAATGAAGGGAGATAATACAAGAATGGAGTAAATTTGGGTTACTATTTATTTGGTTCATGCCTTGTGTTCTGGACAAGCATAATTGACAGAAAAAGGGGGATAACTACAAATAGGAACTGCAGAGTTATTGCTCTTGGATACTGGCCCACTATCATTGTGTAAAACACCAGGTCAGTTCCTGATACAGATTTCAAGTCCTGTTCACATTCTTAAAGTAGACAAGACATACTTGGGGCAAGCTAGAGTTATGGTTCTTAGAGATCCCACTTCCTCTTATGCCCTCTATCACTGTGTGTAACTTCAGGTAAATAACTTGCATGTTTCAACAAGCCAAACACGATTTCATAATCTACAGGGAGACAGTCAAAGGGGAGTAACATATGTTATGGGTATGGTTCTTGGATACTGCATTTCCTCTCAATGGCCTCTGTCACTGTGTGTTTTATCAAGCAAATCCACTAAATGGGTATTGGCAAGTAAAGTGGAGACAAAATGTGGTGTAGATGTATGTTTCTCAGACAATCATCATTTCTAAAAGATGCTCTACACCCGGTCTGCTTCTGTGCCAATTGTATACAAACCTCAGTTCATTGATTTCTGTTCACAATTTAGCAATTTTCGCAATGCAAAAAAATGTCTGTTTGAACAATAACATGCCAACAGGTGCTCCTAATGTCTCTATGAGCTAGAACTATAACTAAATGTGATGGATATCCCCAGATACTGCTTGACACAGTTATTCTATCTACCCTTTTGCTAGCCGCTTCAACCTGTTTGGTTCACAGTAAAGAAATAAGAACATTGAATACAGGTGCTGCATGCTGATGATTGAAGTTGCTTTTCGGAGAATACCCCAAGATGTTTCAAGAAATTCCAGCAAAGAAAATCCGGCACAATATTCCAGCAATATTGTACTATTTGTGTGAAATTTCATTGATTGTTGAGAAATAGCCTGGGCAAAAACATGTCCATGTATACTGTATGTATGAAAAATATTCAACGAATTCTATCCAGGTGTAACAATGCTAAAATTTTCTAAACTAAGCCTGGCACTAATAGTCATTCCTGTGAATTTTTATTGTATTCTGGCAAGTGGTAACTGAAAAATAGCGCATACAAAAATCTCTGTATGAAAAAATCAAAGGGCAATAACTCAATGAAACAGTACCAGTGCATAATATACAAACAATATGCACAAGTAAGCTCCTGTTAATTAACATTGGAATCCAATGACTGCTTGCCTAGAAATAGAGCAGACAAACTTCTCTATGGACATTAGTTGCATGAAAACATCGAAAGGGCAATAATTTAGTGAAACATAATCTGAATTCAACTGACTATTGCTGTGCACAACTATGTTTGGTACTTCACACTTCTGTGTTTTCTCTGAATTGCCTCCAGATGTTGCTGAGAATTAGCATGGACAAACACCTCTATGTACAGTACATGTATGGAAAAAGTCAAAGGGCAGTAACTCAATGAACAAGACTTGTCTTAAAGCTGGACTATTCTTAGTGCTTGCTAATACAAGAGAGCTAAATAGCACTATGTCTAAAACCTGAGCAACATTGCTCATCATGAAAAATATTCAGATACATTTTCATGACTGAAGGCGAAATGTGGCTTCTATCATGTTTTTCTTTGCCATGGTGACTAAGTTACTGGCGCCAGGTGACCCAGATTCAAACATCAAGACAACACTTCTCAAGCAAATTAGGTATCAATTGTGGCCACTTGTGTTTTTACTTTTGATTTGAACTTCTTAGTTTTTGACCACATGTGACCTACCGACATTTCTGGCCTAGAGATCATTGAGGATCTTACGTGGCCTGCTGTTGAGGACTGGGTTGTCCTGAGGGTCGGGACAACCCAGTCCTCCGCAGTAAGCCATGCAAGAGCCTTTTTCTTGCATATCTTAAATTTTGATTTCATTGCAGTTTCTACGAGAAAAAACGCTAAATACTTTGTTGAGCAGTAAATCAAAATATCATGTCGGTTAAATATAATTCCCTGCATTGAACCCCTGGCCCAGAAATTTGGTAGGTTCACACGTTAATTTACCACTGTGCATGTAATTCTAGCGCTAAATATATATACTGCTTGAACGCATCCAAAACTGTTCTTTATTAACGTGGTGAAACAAATAGACATCAATTAAATCCTAAATAGTAATTCTCCTGATGCACGTCCTGTTTTCTTGATCAATGTGCCAATATCATCAACACTGATGAATTTACTGTTTTTGTTTACAGTGACGTCACTTATCAAGAGAAACTTTGACGTCATTCATCTTGGAAGAAATTCAGTTAATGGCTATGAAAAGCGTATGAATGCAGGTTTGTTCTTTGAAATGTGAAAAGATTCTATTGCTATACTTCCTAAAATTTGATGCTCTTTCATGTGACACCTCAAAAAGCACCATTTCTATTCGCAATCAACTCTTGCTTCCAAACTCAGAGGGCTAATTACATTTTTTTTTATAATTCACATTATAAGTGCCTTGGGCTATTTTGTTTGTTATCAATCTTAGCCTAGAAATTATGCAATATTTTCCTCAAGTTTGGTGAAGATCAGATGAAAATGGAGCAGACAAGGCTAATTTGGCCAATTTTCGATAATTCAAGGGCAATAATCCAAGTGCCTTAGTGGATTTGGCAGGTTATCACACTTGGCCGAGACATTATGCCCATAAACATGTTCAGCAAGTTAGGTGAAGATCAGATGAAAACTGTTCGACTTAGAGAGCGGACAGTGTGGATACCATCCGTCCACCAAAGGTATTCCCATCCTTTTTCTAACAGGAATTATATGGCAGATGAATGAAACTAAAAGCAGTATGTTTAGCAGGTTTTATTTTCTATAATAACATAATAAATTGTTTACACTAGACTGTAATGTAGGTGGGTAACATTTCTGAACATTATTATTTTAAAACCTGGATTTCTTTTTCACTTTTCTAATGTTTCATCACAGTTCTGTAAAAAATTCTGTGAAAGTAAACCAGTAACCCAACTGTACAAAAACTCCATGATATGCATGTACTTAACAACACTCAAATAACTGATTTCAGGAACTCATAGAAGCAACAGTGTTCAGGTGATGGTTAGAGTGCAGCTTTAAGAAATTTCATCTGTAATGTTATATCACGCTTACAGACAATCCTATACTCCGTGTGTAGACATCAAGTCATTTCTTGTGATAAAACAATGATGCATCTGCATGGTAGAGAGTTAGTTGCATTTATCAACAACATTTAGTATATTACAGAAACATGAAATCAGATAATAACTAAAAGATTAGCAGTTAGTAAAAAACTTCTTTTTAAGCTTCTGTGTTTAAAAAAGTTTCACAAATGAGGCCAAATTCCACAATCTTTCCATCCAGAACTATAGTTTGAAACCCCCCACCAACAATCTTTCCACCCAAAACTAAAAGTAAGTATAGACAATTTAACTAACCCCCCTCCCTCAGTTTATCTTATTTGATTAGGTGTAAAAGTCTATGTTTCAAACAGTAATGCTGTCATCAAAGTAAAAAGCTTTCTGTTAAATCTAACAAAAAATTGCTATCCATGTTGGAATGATTATTTGTTTATATACATAAAGCACTACACACTGCATGATCAACTTTATAGCTCAGAATTTTTTCTGACAGTTTGGCATATTATCATGTGTAAATTTGGTATCTATGACAAAGATTAAATCAATCTCTTACATTCATACAGTAAGTTACAGAAAAAAGAATAACCTATCAAACAATATAATTAACAAATATCTGAACACCCAGCTATACTGTTTAATATTATTCTTCCAACGCCTTAATGTGTATATGTATACGTTTAGCCAACCAAAACAAAAACCTCCACACCCTAAAGTATATATTTTATATAACCAAACAATATACATTTTATATAGATGCTTGAAACACCTTTTTTTGTGCGACAACTTTAAAACAGATGTGTATTGTTACAAAATGTAAGACAA
>JAFMSR010000672.1:0-45856 GCA_022818135.1 Saxidomus purpurata | reverse complement strand
TTTTTTAGTATTAAATTGTTTTCAGCAAAAAAGATTTTTAGGGGTCAAGGTCATAGTTACTAAAAATACTTTTTTGTCAATTTCTTTTTGTTTAGTTTTTAATTGTTTTTTAGCAAAAAACGATATTTTTGGAGGTCAAGGTCACTTCGTATTTTTTTTTTTGAATGTTTTATATTCGTTTTTATTATTTTTTTTATATTACAATTTCTACAGATGCCATTTTCACGAATTTCACATTGACACAACTTTTGCATCAAGGGGGGCATACGTGTTTTACAAACAGCTCTTGTTTGAATTTGCTGTGGTCATGTGAATACATTCTAAATATATGTCAGAGTATATATGGTTGCATAATTATGGTATCTATATAGGGGACCTGAGCAGCGGAGAAAATGCAGAGAAAGAATAGTCAAGGGCAGATAATACAGTAGTCGGAACGTAACAGTTGTCACACGGAGTGCACGATACACGCACGATGTACGCACGATACACGCACGATGTACGCACGTTGCACGTTCGGTAAATACACGATGAGCGATTCAGAACGATACACGATATACACGATGTACGAAGCGCACGCTACACGCTACACGATAAACGGAATACACGTTATACGATCACTTTGAGATTTCACATTTTATCTAGACAGACCTTTTAATCAGACCGAAAGAATAAGATCAATTAGAAGTTTCATACCTTAACAATAAAAAATGACATCGATAAGTGTCAAAGATCCACAGTTTTCATATCACAGTATGTGTCAAATTTGAACACCTGTCGGAGTGACTTTGGCAGGAAATTGATCCCGATGTGCGAGAAAATGGGCGTAATTAATGTTAATTGCCATCTACACTTTTCGTTAAATAAACTCTACATTAAAGACACTTTTTAGGACCGTGTTCAAGTATAATAATTTTATACTGGAACCTTGAATTGATATGTTGATGGGTGTCAAGTGGGTGGGGTAAATTGACATTGAAGAAACTGAAAGCTTGAAATGGCGTTTTCGAATAAATCAAGCATTTGGAACGGGGTTTTTAATGTTATTTTGTAGTATTTATAGTTGTGATGATTATACAGTCCCAAATTTTGACCAATGTTTTAATAGTAAAAAGTTTTAAACAATATTTAGGTTTTTTCCGGTAGCCCGAAAGTGAAAATTGTCCCTCTAGAAATCTAAGATTATTCTTAGAGGAGAGAAGATAGTTAAAGCGCAATGCAGTATTTATGTATTGTGGACTATGGTGATTAATTCTATGTAAAGTTTTATATCATGTTACTTTATATTGTGTTTTAGTGGGCCTATTCTATAGGTGGGGTATATAAAAACACATAGAAAAAATGAACCTCTAGGAAACAGTGATATTTTCTAGAGTGAAAAGGGTTACAAGATATGTATTAAAGTTAATCTTTATTTCAATGTTGTTTAATTCTTGGCACGCAGTTTCATATACTTTATGTCACTGCTACCATTCTTTTAGATTAGATAGAAGTGGTTTGAGTAATACTTTATTGTGGTAGTAATAAATTTAAAGTAAAATTAAACAGACTGTTATGTATTATAAATTTTCTCACCCATTTTGGGATAAAATTTGTAAAACTTTCTAGGAAATAAACCAAAAAACAGATTAAAAATCATTTGCAAAATTATTTTGGACCCTCTGTAGAATAATGGAATGGTCCAATTGCATGACACAACTCTGCATCCAGTGGTGGATAGCAGATTCAATTAGAACCCTGGAGAAGACACATCTCACAGCCTAGATTATACAGTCTCAAAATGCCATATATGGTGTTAACATATACATGTATGTACATGAAACATACAATCTTATATGGAATTAAATGTTTATTTTACATACTGATGATGAAGAAGATACAATGAACATCAATGGATGGTTAATTACTGGGCAGAAAAATGATGTACATTCCAATATCTAATTAATCTGATGGCATTTTTTACATAAGTAGTTTCATCAGTATAAAGGCTATGAGATTATAGCATTCAGATTTTGTTTGCATATCCTATGTACATAACTCTGATGATATTATGAGGTGGTAATACATGTACATATACCGTCTCCCTTGGTCTAGTGGTTTAGGCATCCGCCTTTGGAGTGGGAGGTCGAAGGTTCGAAGCCCACCAGGGGTCCGTTCTGATATGGCTGGTTGGTGAGCCGCCAGCTAGTTAAATAATGGTTACCGTATGCCTACCTGCCTGGTGCCTGGCATTAAAGAGTAGGATTCGGGAGGTAAATGTGCTCAAAAAGTCTCTCATAAGTCAGAAATGGCTGGCCCTTTAAATAGGGGTGACACTATAATAAACAAACACTTTACCTTTTACTTTTATACATCATTTGGAAAAATTGTTCTTGGAATACACATGTAGCATTAGCAAATAAATTGATGGAAGACTGACAACAATATGAAAGAGCTAAGCAACACTATTTATAAAGGGGAGGGGGGGGTGTAACCTCACATGTTTCAAAACCCTCAATAACTATGAGACTGCAGAATAGAGCTCAGCAATGATGGTACTCATGTTTTTTTTAGTTATTTTGGAATTTAGATATGTAGAAAGCACTTAAAAGATCTATATTTGTTCAAATTGATGTAAGCTAGGCATTTAAGGAAACTATCAGAGATGTCAGGAACAAATTTAATAAACCGGACAGAGTTCAAGCACCACCTCTGCCACACTTACAGGAAAAAAGGCCCTTTGAAGGATTTCTAAAATGGATTCAATTTATGAAACTAACCAGAGGAGATCAGTGTCAGAAGTACTATATGACTTTGTAACATAACTATACAACCAGTCTACTGAGACCAGAGTAAATTGTGACTTAGTAATAGATCTGATTTTCATATTATTTTCTTTATTAAGCTATCAATTAAGATTACAAACTACACACAATTAATATAGAGGTGTTCAAAAATAAAACTACAAAAAACTAGGTGTTAGCCGGTATCACTGGCTTTACGGGAAGTCCACACAAGCACAATTTTGCCATCTTAGCCTTAAAAGAAATCTTATTTTTTAAAATGTTTTATTCATTTTATACAATATGATTATGGTACTCTTTTAGTGATATTATACTATTGTATACTTAAATAATGAGCTCTTTGCAGAACTTACTACTTAATTTAATTAGGATCTTCAGTAAAAGAACTACTTGTAATACTAAAATACAATTATTAATCAAGTGTGAGGGTTCTCACAAGACTGATATATATTACAAATCTAATAAAACCTATTTCAAGGTATACAACTTGATTAAAATCAATTTTTTCTATGTGCCTCCTTCTGAAGTAAGAGAGTAAGAGTATGTTATAGTTAAACTGGTAAGAAAGATGCAGGTGATCAGATGTAGCATCTGTATGGCCAGTGGCCAGTCCAAACCTGCAAGGATCTACTTACTGATCATGATAAAAGGGTTGATGTTTCATTCAATTGGAGGTAGTACAAGTAGGTTTGTAAGCAGAAACCGGCTTACATTTATCCTGAACCCGCTCCCCTACCCCCTCCGTCCCCAACATATTACAGATAATAGCCAGTGAAATTTTGTTTAATTATAATTATTATATGGTGCCATACAGACAGTGCAAACAACCATACAGTATTAAATTATATACAAGATATAAATTACAGTTACAGTATTTTATAACTGAAACAGGCATGTAACAGGTACAGTGGTTGGGCAACCCCTACCAACATGTCACCCGTCACTCCCTACTAATTTCTGTTATGTGCAGACTATGATTTGCTAAATAATAACAAGATTGAATTTTTATGTTTTGGGTTGCCAATTTAAATCAACACCCACTAACCAGTGAAACAGCATGTTTACTACAACAATTAAAATACTAAGTACTTATTGAATATAAAAAATTGCATTTATACAAAAATTGTTTAGGATTTTGACTAGTGACCTCAAGGATGGGGTCTGATAGCAACTGGAGTAAATTAGATAACTAATTTTATCAGTCATTTGACAGTCTACTATGTTATTCTCCAACAACCTTTATATACATTAACTTAGGGCTTTTCTTAGACTGAGAATAATCATTAATAGTGAAACCATGCAAGTCCAAGCTTATCCATTTCTGGCTTGAATTTTAGTCTCTGTGTGGTGAAAGCTATGCAGTCAAATAGCCAGTGATGGGTGTTACATTTTACAATGCACTAGATGCAAACCTGGTCAACCCAAAGTATGTACCAACCCGAGCTGGTTGGTAGTAAGTTTGCGCCCAGCCTAAGACGTGTGATTGATTTGTCCATTTTGTAATTTGTCAAGTATCCCATAGGACGGCCAGGTCGCACTGTTTTGCGGCAAAATGTGTTTGTTTTAAGGTTCAATTCTCTACATCATCCATCCAGGATAGTGGTTCGAATCCTGACATATATTTCTGTGGGTGAGTATGGTATGTCCTGGATCATGGCCCCTAAACCAGGCCCCTTTTGTCTGCATCATCTGCTCTCATTACCAGATATTAAAATTGTCATAAACCTGCATGAGCTGGGCACTATAACATGGTAACTGGTACATGTAAGCCTGTTTTTAGGCATTGATAAAAATTATGAATAATAATAATGTATTCAATAACTCTGGTCTAGAATGACTGTTGTTTTTATTTCATTGAGAACAGAGATGATAGTGAATCTAAAAATATATACAATATAGCAAGTTTTTTAGGTTGATGATGTAAAAGACAGCTCAATGCAGTGTCTATTGTTATCATTTCTGGTATAAATGCAGGAACAGGTTATAGAGTATTCCTGATAAATGGAACAATAATTTGTCAATCTTCCTATGATGGCAACATACATGTTTAGATGGATTACAACAGCTGAAGCTAATATACCAGAGCCTGGATTTTTAGACCCATCTGTGTATATATGTAGATGTCCAGAATAAAAATAGCTGATCTATCATTTGAGTTTCTAACTTTGCGAGATGCAGTATGTCAGATTTGATCATTTTGTTTTCATAGGGCACTTGTAGGAGGATCTTACAAAATAGCCGTGCTTTATGATCTCATTGACCAAAACCTTGACTTTCGCTCAATATTTGAGAATCTATTCCTGGCGCCCCAGTCTAAGCGGCGAACCCCAGCCTCAAGTTCAAACAGGTAGGCAGAGGTAGAGGACAACGCACTAAGGGCCAGCTGGAGGCCTTAATTTTGGACAATATTCAGACCCTGTTTTGAATGACAATGAGGCATTTGATGAGACTCAAACTAATTAATCAGTCAAAGACACTTCCTAATTACATTTCTCTTTATGTCAGCTAACGGATATATTATCCCAATCAGGCAGTATAGGGGACGTTTTGGTCACATGGGGGACGTTTTGGTCTGGGGACGTTTTGTTTTGTGGACGTTTTGGATTGCTTCGGACTTTAAATATTTTCGTAAAAGTGTAGTTGATTCGGCGTATTATTTGCATATAGCCAATAAAACACTTGTTAACATCATACCCACGATATGTTGCTTCGATACAGGCGTACACTGTCTGCTGCACTTTAAGGAATGCATTGACAACAGCAGTTTAGATATAAAAAAAATGTCCTTTCCGTTGCAAAATAAAACCTAAATTTCGGATATGAGGTGAAAATGTCTTCAACCTGTCCCGGAAGTCTTTCTCGCTCGCAACTACACTAAATAATATAAACTGAAATCAGCACTTTTTTGGGGGAGATGTGCACGCTAAGTAAAACGATTAACTACGAAATACACCATCGAATCGTACGTATACCGTATGGATTATCGTGCATCGCGAATCGTATATCGTGTATCGTGTATAGTATATTGTGCACGTTGCACGATGAATGATACGATATGATACACGATGTACGATTGACAAAATACACGATGAGTGCACGCACGTTATACGCACGTTGCACGCACGTTATACGCACGATATACGCAAATTTTGACAACTGTTACGTTCCGACTACTGTATGTTGTAAATAGAAGAGTGAAATGTGGTTTATAATTCTTAAATAGTAATTTACACAGTATGTCCGTGACCTTTTTATGCACGGATTTCAGTAAATGAAGTGAGTGTCTTGATGAAATTGTGTTCTTTAAACCTGTAACTTAATCACATAAAAACCTGAAAAGTTGCCGTGGAAATTCTTCCCTTTCAGTAAATAAGTCATAACTGTATGATCCTAGTGTTGCTAAAGCAGCACACAAGCATATTTATGTAAACAAAGTGTGTTTAATAGGTCGAGTCACCATTAAATTGTCTGTAAGGCCAGTGTTTTTTGATTTGTCGTTACTCGAACCCGCCGCCCCTATTTTTTCGCATTTTCAAAAAAAAAAAAAAAAAATTTTTTTTTTTTTTTTCAAAATTTTAAAATCGCGAAATTAGAGGTCCGTTTATACAAGTGATAACGTCAAGAAGCTGCATTCGTCTAGTGATTTTTTTCAGACCGATTTGGGACCGAAATTCAGCCCCATTCCCTTCCTAGCATGATGTATATTTCCCCCATTTTTGACAAAAAATCCCCTCAAAATGAATGCTGACAAAAGTTTCTGATTAAATTAATCAAATGCTTGCCAAAATTGTTATAAAATGTAAGTTTCCATCAATAAAAACGTTTCATAATCACTTCTTGCAATTATTTGATACCTTACAATGGAAATAGTCAGCCGAAAATCGCCGATTTTTCGTTTGTCATCAATTTCGCGACCCCGTTTTTTTAAAAATTTTACCAAAGAAAACAGTGTTCAGAAGACTCAAAAACAGATAAAAATAGATTTGTTTCATTTGTTTCAACAATAATGCCTGTTGTTAATAGTTTTGTTACTGACACCAATATTTTTATCTGAAAATTTAGTTATTTTTGAGTGCAATTTTGGGCAAAAATTCAGCCCCATTCCCCTCCTAAAATAATATATTTTATCCCCAAATGTTTTACAAAATATTACCCTCAGAATAGTGACAAATTTTTTTGACTTACCTAAAATGCTGATAAATGTTTTTGATTAATTTAATCAAATGTTGGCCAAATGTTTTATAAAAATGCAACTTCCCATCAATCAAAAAGTTTCAGAATCATTTATTGCAATCACTTGATACCTTACATGTGAAAAAGTCTATTTTCGCGACCCCGATTTTTGTTATTTTCTCATAGAAACTGGTGAACACAAGACTCAAAAAAGACAATGTATACAATGTTTACAATTGAAAATAGTAGTATTCATTTTATTCATGTGCGTTTTAACACCAGTGTCTGATGCTTTGTTACTGACACCAGTATTTTTTATCTGAAAATATTATGTTAAATTTCTGTTTCTTCTCTATATAATTGGGAAAAGAATAATGTAATAAAAGTCAACAAATTTTCAAGGGCATTTTGCTCCGGGAGGGGGGTGTTCTTATGTCGGATTTTAGAAGAGAAAGCAGGTCCACGATGAAACAAAGTTTGTCATGTATAAAAAAAGTCTTTTTTTTTTTTTTTTCCCCTCCTCCGTACGGAGCTTTTTAATTTCAAACTTCGAGTAACAAGTAATAAAAAAATAATGGCCTTAAATATTGTTTAAATTGTAAATTAATAAAATTTGACGTAATTCTTATCACAAAGGGCGGCAAAATATCCTGGCTTGCACAGGACAGATCAAAACTGATTCTGTGAATTACCTCCCTTTAATTACAAAAATGCTGTTAAACCCAATTTTTTAGAAAATCTATTCACTTAGTGTAGCTATCTTGTTGTTTTTCATTAAAGTGTATAAGCATTTCGTCCATTATGCACCATTTCATGACGTTTATGCCAGTTTGGTCTCAGAAATCCCAATATCATGCTAGAGTTTGTCAAAATGTACACTTATTTTGGCCTCAGATCGAAGCCTGCATGACGCCATCTTTCATCTATTTGTATTAAAATTGCGTTATCATTTCTTTTTTTTTTTAAAAACGCACAAAAGAAGTATTCGGTTCTTACATCTCATGATCTCATGTTTCTGTAGAGCCTTTATTTCCGTGGACATTTTGGTGTCACCTTTCATTCGATTCTGCTTTTAAATAATTTTTTTAATAATAATTGCCCTTTTTTGACTTTTCATTCAAATTTCAAAATTTTCATTCTTGTCCACTTGTGGACTATTCCATTTGAGATATTACTTTGAAAGTTGGAATACTAGAGTTCCATTATGACACCTGTCTGTTAGCAAGAGATGATAACCCTGTGAAAATGTTTTTTGATTTGTACTTAGAAATTCCTTGTTAAAGTCTTGTGTGCAACTGACACTGTCATCATTAACCACTTGAAGTATTGATTTAAGACTTTGCTGTAGTATTCAGGGATATCAAACAATTAAGTTTGATAACTCTTGGCTTAATATCTTGCTACTGGTGGCCCTTATTTATACTTGGGGTTGTTTAACTGGCAAGCACTGAAAAAAGTTGAGCGCCCTGTCCTACTGACAGCTCTTGTTGATTATCTCTTTAGCTTATTCCAAAAAAAAATCGTTCGATTCAGTAAATCAGCTCTGTGACATGACATTCTGATTCTAGAAGCACCAAATCGCACCAGGTCCTGTCTGTAGACAAATTCATTATTATACAAATTTAGTTGGGTTAAGGGTTTGGATACTACTACTGAAAAAGGTGATGTTTATTTTAACAGGCATTGAAATGTCAGGATATAAAGTGACATACCAAATGGATGTGCAAGATTGTAGAAAGAGGGTGTGTGGTATCATGGAAGTTCTGTCAAGAGATCACATGAAAGTTGTCTTCTTTGGGAGGTATAGAAATTTGTTTCCTTTAATTTATAGTGTAATAGTTTTGCTGTGTATGTATTATATGTGTGCAGCATTTTTATTTTTGAAAGTCTTAATGGTACCTGTGTTCTTAATAAATAGCTGAAAGAATGTCATTCATATTTCTAAGTATATTTCAGTCAGGGTAATTGTTTTTAGTCCACCTCCATGGTCACATGGTCAACATCGCTGACTTTAAATCACAAAACCTGTCGCTGTTTGATGGTCATGTGAGTCTGCTACTTCAGATCCTCCTCTGAATGGTTGATAAGTAAACTGCCTGTCTGTACACAACTTAAATACTGTTGAAATTTTGAAGTTTGTCCTCTGCAAAAAAGCAGAACTGCTGGATGTCTTTTGGATAGATGTTAGGTAAACCGCACTGAGTTTTCCACCTTGAATCTTTAGTTGAGCAGTTTTGAATTGACAAGGCACACATAGCAACTTGGGCACACAAACCTCCTTCCACCAGCCCTTCTCAGGTACACAATGTCATGTATTAGTAATGAAAGTTGCTGGCTCATTCTCTGTTGAAGTCACTGGTTTGATCATGGAATAGTTGTCTTCAGAATGATAAATACAAGTTGAGAGAACAAAAAAACAAATACAACAGTATTAGAGTTGAAAAGTGAACCTTGATAGTTCAGTAGTTAGTATGTTTTCAGCCTGAGCTAAAGGTCATATGGGTTCATACCACAGCACAAGGTAAGTCCTTTTTGCAAAGACATGAATGTAACAGGTACCCCAGTTTGTTAATGGGAAGCAGCCATAACAATCTTGCTGCCTGCCTTTCTGCAAACATGGTACATGTAACATCTGGAATGATTGTTTGAGAATGATTCAAGAAGCCAAGGAACCTTTTTAGCTTGACTATTCAAAGAAAATGTAGAGCTATTAAAGGGGCACTCCCTACATCTAGCAGATTATATTCTCAAAACAGATTATGTGTTCAATGGATAAATAAAATTTCAAAGAAGAACCTATGACGGAAAATGCCTCATTTTTCCACAATTAATCAATATAGAGGCTTTCTGTAGTAAATGGCATCCACCCGTTAATTGTAAAACATCAAGTCTACATAGATTATTGAATGGTTTAAGATTATTGAATGGTTTACAGTACTGCAGTATATTTTAAACCGCTGATTTTATCAATAATGACTGGGAATGCATAGCTAAAACTTTCAGGTTTAGTAACAATACTTCCAAAGATTCTATTTTTTATGTTTTGGATGTTATTTAGTCGACATCAGTTCTAGGGTATGTCCCTTTAATACAGTCACTTGTGTGTTGGCATTGGTGTTGGCATTGCAGCCTTGGTTAAAGTTTTGTATGCAAGTTACTATCATGGACATTAACCACTTATGGGATTGATTTGAAACTTCATTAATGTCTTCAGGGGTGTCAGACGGTCAGGTTAGATAACTTTTGTGTGACTTTAGTACAAATTATGGCCCTTGTTTGACTAAGAAAATTTGGTTAAGGTTTTTGCATGCTAGGTACTATCATGCACATATCTCGGTAATCACTCATAGTTATATAGACTTTAAAGGTGTCAAACAATCAGTTTTGATAACTTCTGACTTAATTTATCATAAATTATGGCCCTTGTTGAGCTTAGAAAGTTTGGTTAAAGTTTTGCATGCAGGCTAAATTTGGTTAAAGTTTTATTTGCAAGCGTAACTTTCAGGCATATATCTAAGATACCATTGCTGAACTTGATTTGAAACATCTGTAGAATGTTCAGGGGTCTCCAACAATCAAGTTAGATTACTCTTGACTGAATTAATTACACTTGATTGGCCCTTGACTGAATTAATTACAAATAATGGCCCTTGTTTTGGTTAAAGTTTTGCATTCAAAGTTATATTTCATTAACCACTTATAGGATTGATTTGAAACTTCATTAAAGTCTTAAGCGGTGTCAGACTATCAAGTAAGATAACTCTTGTATCAATATACTAATATTATGGCCCTTGTTTGACTTGGAAAATTTTGTTAAGTATTATCTTACATATATCATGGTAACCACTCATGGCATTGATTTAAAACTGCAATAATTTTTTTATAGTCTTTAGGGGTATCAAACAATTAGGTTAGATATCTCTTGACTGAATTTATTATAAATTGATAGTGCCCTTATTGAACTTAGAAAGTTTGGTTAACGTTTTGCATGCAAGGTACTTCAGGGGTCTCCAGCAATCTTTAGTTAGATTACTGTTGACTGAATATGGGTTTTTCACAGACTTATCGTTCTTGCGTACTCTTCAGCGTTACAGAGCACAAACGGTTATCGATCGGCGAATGAGGGGGCAGTTTCAGTCCGATAACGAAGCGTAGTAACATTTTTTATGTATCATGAATGAAAAATCCTATGATTATCATGTATTTTGCTAAATTATAAACTTATTTCTACTACAAATTATATCCTTATTTAAATAAGTATATTTTTGTAACTTTAATTGTAGAAAATAATTAAATTATAATATGGATCGCCGGTGAAGGCATAGCTATATAGGCATCATCAGACTACAATTTCATGAATGTGCCTAAATAATTACATAAATTAATTAAATAGATCTTTCAGGATTTTAACAAAATATCAAAAATGTATTTCTTATTATTAAGTTTAGTAAATTTGTAAACCTACTTGTATTTGAATTAAAAAATAAAGCAAAGAAAATACGTGGTGTGGGAGTTTTCTTTTTTCAAACAGAAACACTTCTACAGCGCTTTTTGATTACTGTAAATTACTTTATTATTTTAACTAAATAATAAAGAATTTATCAAGTAAATTTCAATAAAACATTTTGAAAAATGCCGAAGTGAAATTGAAAACGGCAGCAATCAATAATAAATAGAAATGGCAAGTACAGCGTGAGAGTTTTTTCTCGTAACTCGTCAACTTCTACGGGCACGGATCTTAGTCTAATACTTACTATGGCTTAATAACACATTAATCATGACTTTAGATAATGATCTTAAAATAATCAACTAATATTAAGGAAACGATTTTTTACGATGTCTAAAAAGAGGTCAGCCCCTTATTCTAAAGAAAGCAAATGAATATAAATAGTAAGAAAAACGGACCTGTGCTAATTTTTGTGTAGGGCTTACAGTTCTTAGCTTCGTAATCTGTTAGAAAAAGATGATGAAAAACAAGTTTTAAAACTATTGAAAAGTGTTGCCATAATCAAAGGACTGAAAGTGCTGGAGGATCGATTGTCTCTGAACAACACAGTCTGCACACATACATGTGTAAATATCATTACGTTTAATTTTCATTTCATTTCATTTTGTGTATTATATATGCTATCTTCCTCAGAAGGCCACATTGAAAATATGTAAATATTTTGTATATTTGTCATAATGTGTATGCCTTCTTTAAATAAAGATATTATTATTATTACAACATAGACTGTACACATACATGTGTGAATATCAGGACAACCCTTGCACGAGTAAAGTTATAAAATGGAGACACAACTGTCCACAAATTTTGACCTTTCACCATTTGTGTAAACTTTTTTCGGATTTAACGTCACACCCAACAGCTAAGGTCATATTGCAACTTTCGTGGAGGAGGAAGACCCTGGGTGCCAATTCCCTGTTTCAGAATTGGGGGTTATTTAGAAATTCCGTGGGTCATACCATTTATTGTAAAAAAAAAAAGGCATGACTAGATGTTAAAGAAGTTTTATTCAGTTTACATCTGTAAAACTGCATGTGATACATCACAAAATGGTGGGTAATCAAAGGGTTGGCAAGACAACAGGTGTTTCTCTTTGGATGCTTTCCATTTTGTCACTGCACCTCAAAAATCAAATTTGTCCACAAAGCGAATTTTTCATAAGTGCATTAAACCATAGACATTAAACTTGGATATTATTTGGCATACTAAAATCCCTTTCAATAGTGACAGTCTGATCGAAATTACTACAAAATGATCATTAAAATCACTCAGAAAGACGTTTTTGTTTCCCCTATTAAGGTTCTTCTACCATCTCTTGTTGTGCGTCTAAGATACCATGATGACGGTATCATAAGAATCAACGTACACAAAAACGCAATGGTACAAAATCAGACGACAACGACGACGGAATATGGTCAAAATTAGACATATCCCATACCGGAAGCGTATTTTATAAACAATTTATCTTACATTTCGAAGCGTTTTGAGAGGTTTTGAAATGTTGTTTTTGTAGTATTTGATCATACACATTTGAATTGCGTCATAAAAGACGCTCTTTGCTATTTCTGTTGAGTCATCGACAAAATGAGTGAGTCAAAACCGCAGAAAACGTGCTCTCGTGGAAACACTGAATTAAGTGTATCCGGTGTAGCGATACGTATTTCACGGGTCTTACATTTCTCATGTCACACCGGTCTGACTAGAAAACTGTTGTGATAAAAACCGCGTGAGGAAAATAGTTCTATACAGAACAGATACCTTGTTGATTTAAGTTACAAATAAGAATCAAAGCGCTGAAGGCACTGGAGGTGTCCTTTATACGATAATAGTGACCACTTCCCAAAGCATACAGATCTTAAATGGTATTGTGACATTGTAACATGAGGACAGTGATGATTCAATACTGCAGAGCTGCATTCTAGTTTGAATATGATTGCTCCATTGCTGTACTAAATGCGAACATCCACGTTTAGTGTGGGGTACAATGACAGGATATGACAAGTGTATATTACCAGCTTACCCATTCATATCAATATGAACTTCCGTGTCATTGACCAATCAAGCAGCTGGCAATTTCATGGAAGGGTAATAAATACATCAATTATGGGATTAGCTAGAGTTATGGTTCTTGGTCACAGCACTCCCTGATGGTGGAATTCAAGTATTAATTCAATCCCAGTGTTCAATAGTATCCAACTTTTACTGACAAGGTTTTAATAGAAAGGGAGATTATTTAAATAGTTATGTTATCTAAATTACAGTTCTCCATACCATAAATGTCTTCAATCATTGCATGAAGTATCAAATCATGAGGGCCCTAGTGGTCTGTAAATCAAACTGTCTTTACTGCAACATCATTTCACCCTAAATTTATAAATCCTGCCCTAGCTGAGTGGTGCTTACATAATATTGTACATCTTTTATGAATCTATCTTGAATATTTCCTCCAAATATGAATCATACTTAAGTTTCTTATGATATATTAGAGTCTGCATAGGACTGACGTACACTTGTATAAACCCAAAAACTGTGTTGAGCCGCCAGCTGTAAAAAGGGCCAACTCCTTACCAAGTAGAGATAGGTAAAATAATACCTAATTAGACCTATCACTAAATGTGATTAATATTAATTAGTCAAGATGGAGTTATTGTTCTTTTTCACTGCATTTCCTCTCATTGTGCTTGAGCATTGTATCAAATTTTATTGAATTTTAACCAATAGTTTTAGAATTATGCCCCGGACAAGTAAAAAAGGGCAATAACTCTGTAATTACTCAAGATAGAGTTAACGTTCCTGTGCATTGCACTTGCTCTCAATGTACTTGACAATTGTATGAAGTTGTATTGAATTCCAACAAGTAGTTTTCAAGTTCTGCTCTGGACAAGGAAAAGTCACAAAGGGCAATAACTCTGTAATTACTAAAGATAGAGTTATGGTTCTTGTACACTGCCCTTCCTCTCATTGCACGATTATTGTATGAAATTGTATAGAATTCCAACTAGTACTTTTCAAGTTATGCTCCGGACAAGGAAAAGTAAGAAAGGGCAATAACTCTGTAATTAGTCAAGATTGAGTAATGGTTCTTGTGCACTGCACTTCCTCTCAATGTGCTTGAGCATTGTATGAAGTTGTATTGAATTCCAACCAGTAGTTTTCAAGTTATGCTTCAGACAAGGAAAAGAAACAAAGGGCAATAATTCTGTAATTAGTCAAGATAGAGTTATGGTTCTTGAACACTGCACTTCCTCTCATTGCGCTTGACCATTGTATGAGTTGTATCAAGTTCCAACTTGTAGTTTTCAAGTTATGCTCCGGACAAGGAAAATGCAACAGACTGACCGCCCGACCAACCACCGGGTGACTCCTATATACCCCCTTAAATTGGTTTAGGGGGTATAAATATTAAATGTAACATGCATGTTGTACCACAGAAAAGTGGTCTACATTTTTCTCAACAGCCAGTAATAAAAAAGTTAAAAAGTGAGCTATTTACAGTAACTACAAAGGGAAGTAATTCTAAAAACAAGGGTAGCTCATGGTGGTGAACATTTATGCCATGTTAAATCAAAATCCCTCCATGCAGAAATTCTCTGGACAAAGATATTATTGGATTTAACAATGAACCTCTATGTGTGACCTTGACCCTAGATCTTGTTCATGCACATGATCCTTCGTTTCATGGTGGTGAACATTTGTGCCAAGTAACATCAAAATCCCTTAAGCATGAAGAAGATATGCTCCGAACAAAGTCATTCTTGAATTTGACCTTTAACCTTTAAGAGAGTGACATTGACCTTAGAACTAGGGACCTGGTTCTTGGGCATGACACTCCATCTCGTGATGGTGAACAATTGTGCCAAGTTATTTAAGAATACCTCAATACATGGATAGTAACAGCTCGGACAAGCTGAACTCAGATGTACAGACGCACATGCATACACTTAACGGCCATTAATCAAGGCATTAAATCCCTATACCTGTAGAATAAATAATTATCATTAAATAATTCAGTCAAATAAATAAACTCTCCTCCTCAACAAAACCAAGGGCATAAGCTATTTCTTAAGCATGTGAAAACCCTATTCATATCTACTAGACTACTAATTGAAAACTTTTACAACAATTTAATAGGGTTATTAAGGTAGTGACGTGAATCCGCCGGATTATACGGATATTGTTTCACTCTGTACCTTGAGTGACATGTACCGCCGCGATAGCCTTGTGGTTAGAGCGTCCACTTAGTGTGCGGGAGGTCGTGGGTTCGATCCTCGGCCGCGTCATACCAAAGATGAGAAAAAAATGGTACTGACAGCTACCTTGCTTGGCGCTCAGCATTATAAAAGGGTAGTGTCAGGAAGATAAAGAGAAGCTTCCGGCTTCTGGGAAAAGGTAAGTACTTGTTACTGGATACCCTGTTTGTCGCACAATAGCTTTGTAGCTAATGTTGTCTGTTGATCATATGCGACGTTAAATAAGGCTTCTTTATCTTTATCTTGGTATAATGTAAATATAAAACTGCAATTTCCCTGTCATTTATCATGTTTATTCGCTGAATAAGAATGAGTTCAGTTTTTTTACTGTGACAACAATGACACAGTTACTTAGTAAATTGGCTGTTTATAATTCTGCCTCAAAGGCTAAACTCAACATATAAACATTAATTATTTTGTCCAAGCGTGGCTTTAGACATCAAGTCCAGATGGCTTTTCAACATCTCGAAACAGTCAAATTGCAATTTAGTTGCCAAAGTATTTGTGAAATTCCATTAGCATAGTTTTTCAGAATGTTTCATGTTCTGGTCATCTAATGAGCTTCCGCATTCTCTTATACATCTGCAATAGTTGCAGTGAACAGTTTTGATAAAGTTGACTGTGTTATATCAAATTCATCTGCTAAAGAACATATTGGACAGGTCAAGTCTCAAGTCTAGTTTCATTAGAGTCAATGTTGTTAATAGCTAGTCTGTTTGGTAAATATCAAAATATGGTTCAAGAAACTGATAAAGCAACATAAACTTTGGAAATGCTTGGAGACCAGTAAGGTTCTTCAATTTGTCATTATTGTCCCTGCAATAGTCAATATCGAATCTCGTCTTCAGTTTCAGCACTTCAGTTCTCAGCTCAGACGTTTCGGTCCTTAGTTTCTGTAAAATTGCATTCATATCATCCATTAAATCACCATCAATGTCCATCTGCAAAGTCAGTTCATCAGAGTCCAAGATGAGTACCAATGGCGTTTCCTCTTCTGTTAGCATCGGCCAACAAGTACAGCTTAAAAGCTTACTGACGGGTCCCAGTCTGGATTCAGTCTATCATACAAGTATGCCTTTTTCCCTGAAAGAAAGAATGTTAGAGTCTTTACAAGTTATGTTTTACGGATTTAAGAAAAATGATAACCAAAGAAACAGTAACTTTATAATGTATACAAGCATGGCAAGGGTGTTTAGTAGACCCAAGCTCCTAGGTTCTAATCCATGAAAATTTTGAAATACCTGTATTTGACCCGCAATAAAAAAAACCCTACCAGTCATATTTTCATGAATTTTCATTCATGCCTGTATTACTTTTATTTTAATGTACATGTCCATCAACTTGTTAATTCCAAACACTCAGGCCGCATCAACCATTGACGCATAAGAAAGTGAGAAACGGAGGGGTAACTTGTATTTTAATCTACTCGCTTTCAGAAAATCACTGACATGCGAGGTCAGGAAGATATGTGACAAACAGAAAAAACGGAACATTTAAGCCAGCTGCTAGACCTGGCTGTTTTAAGAATTTTCTGAAAATGCAACAGTAAAGCTTCATTTCAACACAAAATGAAAAAATGTGACGTGCAAACATAAAATACAAGGCTCGAAACTCTATGACCCATGGGTCGACGTTTAAAAAAATCACATGTATTGACTCTTGAAAATTTTATGCTGAATTGACAATGACCCTCAAGTTTCAAAGCCTACCGGACACCCTGATGGCCATAATAATCAGTTATAACGTTTAGCCATTATCAAAGGTAACCAGTCAACTCATACCTAAGTAATCTCGTACTTGAATTGGTCAACTTGTACCTGATTTTTTTCCGAAAAAGTCAACTTGTACATGTACCTTAAACTTTTTTATGCAATATCTTTGAGATAATAGTATTTTTTTATCAATCATCATTAAATATTTGCATTAAAATACTTTATTTTGCAAAATTGTATCAGAAAATGAAATAAAGAGAATTTTTGAAAAAAGTCAACTCATACCCTACGTAATCATTTGTTTTTAGCATTACTAAAATAATGAATAAGGGGACTTTTGAAAATTGTATTATTTTCATCATGTTTATGACGAAAATATGTTTTATTTCAGTTCAACTTAGGGTTTTTAAGATACAATAGACCCTCGGACATCGAAATTTGGTTTGTAGACACACTCATAAAATTAGTAAATTTGCTTCCTGTTTTATTTTTGTACCGGTACTGATTTATGTACAAACTTTAATGAATTATTATTTTCTGTGTGATTTTATTCATATTTAAAAGGCGATGGAATTTCAGATCAAGTGACAGTAGCAGTTAACTGAATTTTGAGAAGACTAGTTACTTCTCGAATGAAAATACCCTACAAAGTAATTTATTTTCGTGCATGCAACAGAGAAAGTTAAAGAAAAAAAAACAACTTATATAACATTTCAATAATAAATTTTAACTTAACATATACATGTTTTATGATAACGTGGGGCGCCAAATGTCACAGGGTGAGAAAAATGTGCAGCCAGACCGGGGCTCGAACCCGGGGCCTTTCGCTTACAGGGCGAATGCTCTACCAACTAAGCTACTGGACCACTTACACATATTCTCCCCAATTGTGAACTAAGTCCGAACTGTGACATAAGCACCTTACAAACTATTGACAATAACTGACTTGCACCTGAAAAAATCAGTTTTGAAACAAATTCTACGAATTGACTACATACATGTAGGGTACGAGTTGACTTTTTTACCAATTCAGGTACAAGAGGACTAAGGTACGAGTTGACCCGGAAGCTTATCAAAGATGATTATGATAGAAAGATATACCACAGATAACAGTTACACGTAACAGATAGTAATACGCACATTGTATGTCTGTCAATGTCTGACACCATACTCAATTTTATATGTACAGTAGTGAATTTATAAATAATTGCTTCCAGTCAAAGAGAAATTCTCCTTTGAAAAGAATTTAGATACAGTCTAATTTATTTACGAATCACCCAAGGTTGACTTACGGCTAACGCAATTTGCATTCATGTTTGGGAAATCTTGACCGATTTTTGCCCTTCTCTTTTCTTAACTGATATTCTCACATTCACCCTGGTTTGTAATTATGGCTGGAAGATGATAATAGTCATGGTCAGTCAATTTGTATCCAATGTGGCGGAAAAATAACTCATAACACTATCAATCTGAACACCTTGGCATGGGTTAAACGGAATCTGCCGAGATCCTCCGATCGGGAATATTGTTTGCCCTGACTATTTTCTTCAATGGCGGGTGAAGAGTGCCTGTTTACAGTATAAATAAAACAATCTGACCCCGAGCATACTATGTGTAGAAAAAATATATCAACATATGACGAAAATGGTTCTGTATGATAAACGATTGTATAGAGTTTAGCATGAATTATTCAACAAGCATGAAGTGTTTTCGGCAATATACGTACATTCTCAAATGTTTGATTCTGATCGTTGAACTATTTTGTGTCGGACGATTTTCAGATGAGAATAATCAGTCTTTGGTTTAAGAATCAAGCCTCAAAATGCTGGTAGGTACTACAGTTGTCCTTCGGACACCTAAAAACAACAATATAATATTATGCTATTCTGAAATGTTTTTATATTATTTAGATCTGTTACTATATAATATTTAAAACAGAGGACAGTATAATTTGTAACAACGGAATATATGGAACTACTTGTTTGTATGTAAAGAGTTCGGCCGTAAGGAAGCTATACTCTGTTAACATTGGATCCGATTGAATAAATCAGAGAGAAAATGCTAACACACTTCTATAACTGAAAGTATATAAACTTGTGTATTGGCAATTTTTATTAATTTATTCCCCTACATTTACGGGCAAAGGTATACATGAATCATTAAAGATTTCAATTTAAAACGATACTATTGTTTACGCAAAATAATTTCTTTTTAAAAAACACGGAAAGAATTCTCGCAGCTTTAAAATTGTCGTCATAGTACCAAATAATGATGACTAGTATTCATATAAAGGTACAAAAAAAGAAGAAAAACACGACACGTTTTTTTTTCTCTCTTCTGAATGATGTAAAAATATAAAGGATATGATATTCAAAAGATATTAAGGCAGAAGACCAAATCTGTTGCCATACCATTTTATAAAAGAAAAAAACGTCGAGTAGATCTAGATGTGTCTGTCATTTACTTTTTTCATTGATCATTCTAAATATTAACTTTAAATACAATTCAATGATTAAAAGAATAAAATATTAATGATATATCAACACATCAGTTTATATCGCTTATCGTGCGCCATATAACTGCCCCCTCAGTTGCTTATACGGTCGATATTAATTAATGTTGCGCATGTGCAGAGGTCTATGAAAAACCTGCATTAGTTATAAATTATGGCCCTTGTTTGATTTAGAAACGTTGGTTAAAGTTTTGCATGCAAGTTCTTCCAAGCACATACTTCAATAATCACTAAGAGGAGTTATTTGAAACTAAGCAATAGTGTTCAGGGATATCAAACAATTAAGTTACTATGATAGATATTTTTCCTTTGACTTTTCATTATGATTACAGTTTTCTAGTTTATACTTAGAGAGTCAACAGAATTTAGTTTTGCAATGTACTGATAAAAGTTTTGTTTTATTGGCATGTACTGAGTATAGTTAAACATGCTGTCTTATGGACAGCTTTTATTTTGTAATAAAATTAAAATTAATTTTGTACAGTTAAATAGAGTTTTAGACAATATCTTTATATATGTCCCAACAGAACATCTACTGGGAAAAGTACGACCATCAATGCTATGTTGAGGGAGAAGATATTACCATCAGGTATAGGTCACACCACTAACTGTTTCCTGCAAGTGGAAGGCTCAGACTCACATGAAGGATATATGCTTACTGAGGAGGAACCAGATAAACCTAAAAGTGTTGAGGTAATTTCAAGTTTTTGTTGAACATGGCATATGTATTTAAGTCTGTGAATTGTATGGTGTACCTCATAGCTCAAAAGTAGAAAAGCAGATTAAGTCAGTGAATTGTATGGTGTACCTCATAGGTCAAAAGTAGAAAAGCAAACAGCATAACTGTTAACATAATATAATTTTTGGGATGGTTGTCGAAAGACAGCCATTCCAGAGGGAACAGAACTGAAGAGAGCAATAAAGATATGGATTTGGCGTTACGAGGTTCCTAAAAACACAGGCAACTCTGCTGAAAGAAATAGTTCTAAGCAAAGCAATATCTACAATATATTTGCCTTTGAAATCCCTAGTATCAAATTGCACATTAGCATAAATGTTATTAATAACTGACTTAAAATCTACATGCAGCACAAGTGTTAAATATTTTGCTTCAGACAGCGTAATTTTATACCGGCAGTTTTTAACCTTTATCATTATCGGAAATATGTATGCCACCGGTAAACTTTCGATCACTGTGTAGAACAGTGTTTGCGAGCTTGCCTTTACTGCTGTAAAATTGGTATATGTAGTTCTAGCGTGCTTCTTGTTTGTCTATTGTTTTGTTCTTGCCTCTTAGTGTTTGTACAAAGTCAAGAAAAAAAGTGAAATAATTTAAAAGTGACTTGCGACTTGACTTGAATATACAGAGTTCTATCACAGAAGTAATACTACTATTTTAGTATTACTAATAAACTACTAATAAACTCTTAATCTTTGAAAGTTTAACAATAAAAAGATACAAGTAAGGAATACACAGAGTATTCATATTACGATAATCCATTATCAACAGTAGACACTATAACTTTGACAGTATAAAACCATGTTTTAGCGACAAGTTGACACACCTACATGACTTCACCCCTAGTCATTTTATTTCTTGATTAACTGTATGTGCAATGTTGTATGATTGAGATTAATTAGAGTCGAAGCCACCCATAGGAGTTCTGCTTTGGTGAAACTGCCAAGACCCCTGACAGGCGAAGGCTGAAAAAACAGATGCATACAAGGGTCCATAAGGGTACCAGACTCTTGCCCCGGTGGTGCTTTTACCCACTCGGTGTATAGCTGCATTTCAAACCAGTTCATCTATTGATGGGTGGAAACACTGAAAAGTGTTTCTGCAATTTCTGGTATCGCGACCAGGATTCAAACTGGAGACCTCCTGATTGGTAGTCCTCAGCATTAACCACTGGACCACAGAGTTGTTTTTTATTTGATTAATATGATTGAATATGGGCATCAAACATTAGGAGAAAAAGCATTATAGAAAAATATATGAAAATTGTAAATGAAATGTGATGAATTAAGTGGAAATACTTAAATAATTGAATATAACATGTCAAACTGGTGAAACTATCAGTTTTTACATATTATATCATAAATAATTTCTAAAAAAAATGAAAATTCTTAAATGAATTTCTTATTCTCCTATTTTGAAATGCAAGCATCATATTCAGTTATGGGGCATGAATCATCTTAGCCTCAATATTTCGACTGCAAGACCGACCGATTTTACAAACTGATATTTTATAGTGCTAAAAACGGCAACAACCAGTTTACTATATTTACCAAGATCATGTTCGAATAAGTTATACATAATATAGATCAAGTACTTATAATGCGGTCACATGTTTAATCGAAATTCCGGAATACCCGAGAAAAAAAAATCTTACATTCTATGTATTTACGTGCATTATTTGATCATGACATGTGTTAGACAGAAATTTTGAAAATCATTCTATTGTCAGATCGTAGTTTGAGTATTCCTCGTAAAATATTAAGGTTGTATATTGAAGCCATCAGCTATTTTCAAAGCAAGACTCGCCGTGCCGAAAATCAAAGGAGCGGCACAGAAATCATGAAGGCACATATTCTAACAGATACCAGACAAATTCAAATACTTACTGGATTAAAAACAAACTTTCATAAAACTGTCTGGTATTAGTCCACGTTTCTGAAATATTGATCAATTGTTTTTTTTTCGTACCTGAATGGCCAAACATCCACATACTTATTTTGCGTGAATTAATTCCACAAATGCTTACCATTGAAGTGTTCCATCTTAGGGACAATCATACTCATCACATCATAGTTTGTGTGCAAAACTTCTGCTTTTCACTGCCGATATGGAATATTTGACGTGAACACAGCTTTGTACGGTTAGTAACAAGAATCAAGTGCGCTTTCAAAAGCATTTTAGACACGAAATTTGGAAGACTGTCAAATTGTTATAAAAACTTTACTTTACTGGCATACAATCCACCAATATTTTGTTTTTATTTAACCGTAGCTGGAAAACATAATTTCATACTGTATTATTTTGGTAAAGTACTTGAGAGAAAATAAGCATCAATGAAACAAAACACATAGTACAATCATGTTGCAGATCTCTCAAGTTCAATTTTCTTACGAGTGCTACATTACTAAAAAAAGGATGATTTTATTACATACATCAGGAATCTCAATTTTTAATAAAGTTTTATATACAATGTATGAGAATATAGTTACATGAAGTTACCGAAGCTTTAATAGATTTCAAATGTTATATACTGATCGAATATGACAGACAGCTTCTGTCGAAAGTCAAACACATTAAATTTTACTATCAAATATTCTGGATATTGTTTTCTTGCATATCGGATCGGCATTTCCAGTGATTTTGTCCATTCCAGAAAAACCGTTCTTGCACCCCTTCTATGCCAGACGACTTTCGTGAATTACTTATGACGTAACGTTATAAACATTGTGACGTCAATTTCCCAAACACAATGCCGGAAAATCGTTTGTTTCTTATGATAATTCATCATTTTGATAAGTTTGCATATAGAAATCTACTTTAAAGAGCAAGACGGTATGCCATAAAAAGTTTCAATCGTGAGACACTTGGCTCAGATGGAAATATCCGTCACCTTGGGTAACTGTTTACAGGAACTCGGCAGAGCCTCGTTCCTGCCAAAACAGTTACCCTCGATGACGGATATTTCGATCTGAACCTTGCGCTCATGACAGAAACTATTATGATTTACAGCATGTTTAACAAAGGTTGAGGCATCATCAGATCAGATTGCCTCGTTAATTATCTGTCATGACCTTCGATTATCTTCACTTTATAGAAATGATTCACGCAATATATCCGTGCGGTTAAAAAAAACTGTCTGGAGTACCTGTTTAGTCTGTCTAACTGACCTGCAGCGAGGGACTCTGGTATATGAAAAGTTATGCAGCAACGAACACTCGGCTGGCAATGAAGTTATTAATATGGCATATGTATACATATCACATATGACATTTTTCTCTCGGACATTTGATTATCGGCATCTTTTGAGTTTCCAGCGCAAAATATTCCCGCCAAATACGAGAAAGCAGCGTGCTTTTAATAGGAGATTAGCAAAAGGTTCTATAAAAAAAAGTTTAATTATGTCCCGAAATACCCACATCTGTTCTAAATTCCCATTTATGTTATTATGTTCAGAAACATACTACAATAGGCGCGGACCTATATTATATAGGTTTGTGATAAAGGTAATACTTTTAACCAGGAATAGAGTTTTCCTGTTTTAACACAGTATACTGACAGCCTTTCGCAAGATACAAAATGAAAAAGCCCCATTTACTTTGATGTACTTTTCACGACCTTACAGATATGTACTATTCAATAAATATGCATAAATGTTTACTCATCCATTGGAGGAAATAAATATTATATACCTATCAAAATGACATTATTAACGACTCACATTATGTATGGCTGCATAAACAAAGGATTTTCCGCAGTACGTATTTCAAGTGGGTGAGGTTTAAAAATATAATCTACCGAAAGACTATCCAGAGGTAAAGTTTTAGCGGTGTAAACAAAAACACGTTGACATGACTGTGTAGAGTTTATAAGTGTTATGCATAAAAAACATACAAGTTTCTGATCAATTTTCACTTATACTGATTCTATTTGGAATAAGCTTTACAGGTATGTAAGTTTTTTCAAGATATATTGAGTTTAAATAAATATTTGAAGCCGTCAAAGTTGGCGACGAGATTCTTATCGCCGCCATATACACATAGAAAGAAAACGTTCCGCATTGTTTGGAATTATAAGTAGGTTGTGCGCAAAAGGGCGGCCGTCATATATATTATATCAAAAAGCCCTGGCGCACAATTTGTTTGGCTAGAATCATCTATGGTTTGAGGAGACAAAATGACTAAGCAAGTGCTGAAAAGCCTGTACTTCAGTATTTGGATGGATGACCAAAGTCAATTAAGGTGTTTTTAGCTCACCTGGCACAGAGTAACAAAGTGAGCTATTAGGATCGCATTCCATTCGCCGTCTGTCCGTCCTTCATTTCCTTCATACGACAACTCCTCTGAAACTGCTGGGCCAATGTTGATAAAACTTTGCAAGGATGTTTCTTGCATAAAGCTCTATCAAAGATGTTCAAAGAATGCCATTCCATGCAGAAATCTGGTTGCTATGGCAACAAATAGGAAAAACTTTAAAAGTCTTCTCTATAACCACAAGGCCTAGAGCTAAGATATTTAGCATGTGGCATTGTCTAGTGGACCTCTACCAAGATTGTTCAAATTCTGACCCCGGGTCAAAACTGACCCCACCCGGGGGTCACTTGGTTTTACATAGGCTTATATAGTAAAAACTTTGAAAATCTTCTTCTCTATAACCACAAGGCCTAGAGCTTAGATATTTAGCATGTGGCATTGTCTAGTGGACCTCTATCAAGATTGCTCAAATTATGACCCCCGGGTCAAAATTGACCCTGCCCGGGGGTCACTTGGTTTTACATAGGCTTATATAGGAAAAACTTTAAAAATCCACAAGGCCAAGAGCTTAGATATTTCTAGTGGACCTCTACTATGATTGTTCAAATTATGACCCCAAGATCAAAATTGACCCCTCCAGTGGGTCACTTGATTTTACATAAGCTTATACAGGAAAAACTTTAAAAATCTTCTTCTCTAAAACAACAGGGCCTAGAGCTTAGATATTTAGCATGTAGCATTGCCTAGTAGACTCGTTCAAAGTTTGTTCAAATCATACCCCTGGGGTCAATATTGGCCCCGCCAAGGAGGTCACTTGTTTTCCAAAGAGGTATGCAGGAAAACCTATTTGGTATGTAACATTGTCTTTTGGTCTTATATTTTGTTACTAAGTAGCTATAGATTTCCTAGACATGCAACTAAAGCATGCAGTTCATGTTTTGTTAGAAAAGTAGGGCTTAGTAAAACTTCTCTAGTTATAAAGCACTTTTATATTCTTTTTGCTAGAACTAGAATCTGTTCAACTTCAAAAAGAATAATTCTTGACAACTGTATTCATGTACACATAGAAGAGTTTTTACATTTTTTCAGTTTTAGTTTTGTGAAAATAACTGATGCCTACATTAGTAAATATTGCATACAATTCAAAACACTAGACTATAGTCATACCTTGAGTATGTATGAATTTTCCATTTCTTATGAAGCTTGGGATCAAAGGTCATGAGACTATGTTTCTTAAACCTCATGAAGGATTTTCTTGGAAGTTGGGTCAAAATGTTCCCTCAATCAAGGTCAATGTCACATTTTTGAGGTCAAAGCTTGTTAGTCTTTACCTCCTTGACCCTTGTAAGATTCACATTAAACTTAGGTCAAATGTTCAGGGTATTAATGTGACACGTATGTGACATGTTCGAACTGTGCCAGCTTAAGATCAGTGATAGCTTGTTCTGGGAATTAAAATATATTTTGGTCATTTTAACAGTTTACCCAACCATCATTCCTGGGAAGAACCAGTACTAGACTCCTATCCTCTGTAAACTGCCAACTTTCTCACATAAAGAGTCATGGTTTGTAGCAGAGCTCGAACCAATGACCATCAATAGATGAGAGGTTACAGTGATTTCAAGTCATCAACTCTAAACACTGGACCACTGAGGTGGACTTCAGTAATAGCTCAGTATTTTGTTCCTGTTATATGAACCATTAACTGCTTACAGTATGTCCTACATACCATTGCCTACAAACAGTATTCGCTTTGAAATAAATAGAGAATTAGGGTCTGGCTTGATTCTCATAGAAGAAAAATCTAGAGACATTATGCTATACATATACAAAATGACAAGCTACTGTGCTTAAGTTTATAGGTGTTAACTACCTCTACTGTTGTTGAAGGTCTCCCTCTACCAGTACTTTAGTGCTTTGAGTTTAATAGTTGTAAACAGGCTGTTACTTTGTGACACAAATGGTACACCATAGAATTTAAGGCACAAAAGTGTTCTGTCTTGTTAATTTCATTGAAAGTGTATTTCAGTTCCTAAATGACAACACTTAAATTTATTTTAACTCTTGGTTATGCCAACCGTGAAGATAGCATTTTTTTATCTTTCATGGAAATAGACAATTAAAATACCATTTTTAAGTGAGCAAGATTTCTGTAAATTTAAATGATAAATGAATAAAATAGTTTCCTGAACTATAGCTTGATATTACATTATTTTTTCTGAATCTTATAAACTACTGTCAATATTCTTACTCTTTCAGTCAATTAAACAGTTGGCAAATGCAACTAGCGATGAGAAGTTTAAGGGTAACTCACTGATCCGAATACTGTGGCCAAGAAACAAGTGTAGATTGCTGAAAGAAGATGTTGTGCTTGTTGACAGGTACTGTACTCAGTTACTGTGACACAAGACTTAAAACTAGTTTAAGGTAGCTGTGGACCTTAGACCATCAGATGGAGTGTCATGCGCAAAAACCAGGTCCCTGGGTCTGAGGTCAAGGTCACACTTGGAGGTTAAAGGTCAAATTCAAGAATATCTTTGTCCGCAGCATTTTTGTTTTTAATGCATGGAGGGATTTTAATGTAACTTTGCACAAATGTTCACCACCATAAGCTACTCTTGTTTTTAGAATTATTTCCCTTTGTTGTTACTATAAATAGCTTATTAGTGTAACTTTTTTATTACTGGCAGTAGAGAAAAATCAAGACCACTTTTCTGTGGTACAACCAATATTTATACCTTGTCAAGGTCAAACAGAATGTTTGTCTTTATGATATCAATATAGTTTAGGGTTTAAGTTTGGTCACATATTGTCATAAGTTGCATAGAGCGATATAGGGCCATTTTGGCCCTCTTGTTGTTATTATGTACAATATGTTTTGCTCTTTTAAATGATAAAGTAAAAAAGGCATGTGTTCCTGTAGCATTTTTTGTCAAAAAACATTTAATATCACTATAAAATACATGACGTTTCAATGCTTCCAAAGCATAATGTGATGATGCATTTGTATTATTATTCCTTTCTCCCTATACAATGTATATTTTATATACCCATTTTGGGTGTTGGTCTTCAGCGTACATGAGAATAGCCTATCTTTTGGTCGTCAGAGGATAAGACAGCTGCCCAGAACTGGTATTAAGGTGAAATGCGCCTCAAATTAAATTCTAAAATTTTCTTCTCACATTTGCACAGGGAATTTCTTTTTGCAATATCTTGTAAATTTTTTCTTCAGCATTGTTCAGTAGTACTTCAGACATAGCTACTGACATCACTTTTTTACTAGCACGCTTTCCTACACTGCCGCCAGGTTTTTAAGCTGTAACGATTTACCTTTGTTACATATTTTCAACCTACTGATATATCTTATATCATTCAATTAGAGCTACAAACTTATATAAAAGGAGGTTTATGCGACTGCCTGTCCTATTTTTTGAAAATGTAGAATAACAATGACATTATGAACTGACATTTTATCTTTATTATTTCCGCTGTTCCGACTCCACAGACTAGTTACTGAAGTGTCAGAATAGTAGGGATATATAATTGAAAGTGATTATTTTAAAGTGTTTATTTTGTTCGAAAATGACGATTATTGACAGGTGCAGTAGACTGATGTTCAATATGTGCTCTGTTCAATACAGTAGGAAAAGTCCTTCATACACAATATTTTAGAAAACTTCCCATAAACCAAGCAATATAAAAACTCTGGCCTAAAATTGGCACTTATATAAAGTTTTAAATAGCGATTATGCAATACATGTTCTTGACCCCTAGTTGAACTTCCATGTTAAAGATTTTGGTACAAAAAATGTAGTTGTAATTTTTACATTCACATCACAAGAAAGTTCATATATAAAATTAAATCAATATTTGATATATACAAAACATAAGAAGATATCAGATTTATCAATGACAAATATGCCTATGCATGTTATTCTTTCATAAAAGAATAAGCTCTTGTCCTATGTACATTTGTACTCTTCCATCTATCACTTTGGAAAGTACCATAAATTGTTAAAAAATTGAATAGCTCACAGTGCAGATCATGATCAGACAGCAAAATAATGAAAAGCTTACAATGCAGATCATGATCAGACAGCAAAATAATGAATAGCTTACAGTGCAGATCATGATCAGACAGAAAATAATGAATAGCTTACAGTGCAGATCATGATCAGACAGCTAAAAAATGAAAGTGCAGATCATGATCAGACAGCAAAATAATGAATAGCTTACAATGCAGACCATGATCAGACAGCAAAATAATGAAAGTGCGGATCATGATCAGACAGCAAAATAATGAAAGTGCAGATCATGATCAGACAGCTAAATAATGAAAGTGCAGATCATGATCAGACAGCTAAATAATGCTTAGCGAACACTGCAGATCATGATCAGACAGCAAACAATAAATAGCTGACAGTGCAGATCATGACCAGCCAACATACAATGAATAGCTTACAGTGCAGATCATGATCAGACAGCAAAAAAATGAATAGCCAACAGTGCTGATCATGATCAGACAGCAAAATAATGAGGCCTAGAGCTTAGATATTCAGCATGTGGCAATAATTGACTCTGTACCAAGATTGTTCAAATCATGACCTCAGGGTCAAAATTAACCCTGCCTGAGGGGGTCTTTTGATTTTACATAGGTTTATTAAGAGGATATCATGAGCCAAAGGTAAAAATTGATCCTTTCTGCTATTAATAACCTTTTATTTTTGCCAATGGTAGACAGGTGAGTGATACAGGGCCATCATGGTCCTCTTGTTTTTAATCTTGCAAGTCTGTACTTATTATATAGCGAGTTCTATAACCTAGCTAAAGTATGTAAACTAGTGAGATTAAAAAAAGCTGGCTTTAGTTAATTGAATAATTAAATTTATACTTTTTTAGCTCACCTGAGCTGGCTCAGGGTGAGCTATTAGGATCGATGATTGTCCGTCAGTCCGTCGTCCGTTCACATTTAGTTCGTTAACACTCTAGTGGTCACATTTTTGCCTCAATTGTCACGAAACTTGGTCAGGATGTTTGTCCCAGTAATTACTCGGACGAGATCGAATATGGGTCATCTCGGATGAAAAACTAGGTCACATGACCCAAAAATAGAAAACATTTGTTAACACTAAAGAGGCTACTGTTTCAGTCCAAATATCCTGGCAATTTGTCAGAAAGGTTGTTTGGTTGATTTCTAGCTCAAGATTTAATATGGGTCACCTTGGGTCAAAAACTAGGTCATACAGCCCAAATATATGGAAAAACCTTGTTAACACTCTAGAGGTAACATTTTCAGCCCAAATATATGGAAATTTGTCAGAAAGGTTGTTTCTATGATTTCTAGCTCAAGTTTGAATATGGGTCATCTGGGATCAAAAACAAGGTCGCACAGCCTGAATATGGAAAAACCTTGTTAACACTCTAGAGGTAACATTTTCAGCCCAAATATCCTGGAAATATGTCAGAAAGGTTGTTTCGATGATCTCTAGCCCGTTCGAATATGGGTCATCTGGGGTCAATAACTAGGTCACAGAGCTCAAATATGGAAAAAACCTTGTTAACACTCTAGATGTTACATTTTCAGCCCAGATATCCTTGAAATTTGTCAGAAAGGTTGTTTTGATGATTTCTAGCTCAAGTTCGAATATAGTTCATCTGGGGTCAAAAACTAAGTCACAGAGCCCAAATGTGGAAAAACCTTGTTAACACTTTAGAGGTACCATTTTCAGCCTAAATATTCTGGAAATTTGTCAGAAAGGTTGTTTCGATGATTCCTAGCTCAAGTTTCAATATGGGTCATCTGGGGTCAAAAACTAGGTCACAGAGCCCAAATATGGAAAAGCCTTGTTAATACTCTAGAGGTTACATTTTCAGCCCAAATATCCTGGAAATTTGTCAGAAAGGTTGTTTCTATGATTTCTAGCTCAAGTTCGAATATGGGTCATCTTGGGTCAAAAACTAGGTCACAGAGCCCAAATATGGAAAAACCTTGTTAACACTCTACAGGTAACATTTTCAGCCCAAATATCCTTGAAATTTGTCAGAAAGGTTGTTTCGATGATTTCTAGCAACTTTGTTAAAAGCAGTTGTACTGGGTGAGCAATAAAGGGCCATCATGGCCCTCTTGTTTTTAAAACTTTTAATATTCAAAGCATATAATTTTGATTTCATATTACAATAAATAACAGCTATAGGCTTACATCACATCTGCAGTTTATTAACCCTATCATATTTTTTAAAAGTCTATTTGTTTAGCCAAGTAAGATATGACAAAGTAAGACAAAAATTGTTTAAAATTGTTGAAGCTTTCTTTTGATACGACAGACACTCAAAAATTTAGTCCAAAAGTTAGTGCAGAAATATATTTTGTAGAAGTAAATTTATGTTTTAGACCTGTGTATGCTTTAAACTGTATTCAGATAACGCATGGTGTGAATTGGGAATACAGACCCTGTTTAGGTGATACTTTCAGTGATGAGGTGAAAAAATACTTCTACTGTGATACGACACTAACAAAATACACGGAAATACTGAAATATTGTATCTACCTTTAAAAGTACCTGTACGAAATTTTCCGCACGGAAATGGGGCAGAATTCAAAGTGAAATTTCCGCCTAGAAATTCAAATTCTCCCCCAAATCTACAAGTGTAATTTACCACCGATCTAACGTGCTATAGAAAAGCACTGGTTAAAGATCACATTAACCTATAAATTGTTTCAGGCATGCAGATAAAGATTTGTAGCTTTTAAAACAGCCCATATATAAATTGCTTTTAATTATTGAAAACATGAGCCTGTAAGTAAATCAACTTATCCATCAAAAAACATCAAAACTACATTTGGGGTAGGGGTGAAATTATGTGAAATTGTAAAAATAGTAAGCTGGTGACCCATCCTTTTTATCATATCAAACGATCGTAAAATAATTTTTATACAGCATATCAAACGTATGTGTTTTTTTCATCGAGCTTATTTTTAATAACTCCAATTGTAAGGCAAAATTTTAAGCAAAACCTGATAGAATTTTACCGTTTTGACGTCACATAATCGCGACTACTGTCTGAAGTGTCAAATTTTTTTCATCAAATTTTATACCATTATAGAGAACATCTTAAATGTAAGGTGCATAATATTTTATATTTTCTATGAATTTAAAATTAAAAGCACTGTGAAGGAAAACACGGGAATTATGAAGTAGCATGCTGTGCAAAAAGTGAAGTCAGTGGCAATAATTGAAGCACAACAGCGTAGAAACCGTAAGAGATATCAAAACATTGAAATCGGATTTACCTCAGAAATATCTTCAATTATGCACGGTGTAAATTTCATGACAATATTTAGACAAAAGATTCACCTTAAGTTTAATGCTTTGACAAAAAGAATAGCCTATCTTGGTGGTGTGAGCGGTTATGATACTTTAACTTGTACAAAAGGAAAAAGAAACAGAGAAAAGTAACACTACTATTGTACTCCAAAATCCAAATCAACTTTCATACTTGTGATATTTGAAATGTACTGTGGCATGTGAACAAAAGCTTTAGTTGCTAAGTGTTTGTTTGTTTGGGTTTATCATCCATTTTATTGCCTGCATAACTCTCGTAAGGGCCTCACAGAGATGACATAGCTCATTACTTATGTGAATTCAGAACGAGGCTTCATACTTATGGATTAAACAGTTAAAAATTTAGGGTCCAACAAAATTTTGATAAAAATCACATTATCTTTACGATTAATACGGATTTTTTAAGGAGAATTTGAAGTTGTATATCAACTCTTTTATAAAGAGCTTCAGTGACATCGATTAGGTAAGTGGATGATTTACATTTATGGATTTTACCCCTTGGGCTTTGTTCCCATTATGCTCGATTGAGTGATTCAGAGGAATAAGAAATGAGCTGAATAAAACCCTTTTGGAGGGTTTTTCAAATAGATTTACGCTATCAGAGGATAGGGATAGAATATCGGTCTGAATGACCAACACTGAACGTTTTTCATTGGCCGTGAATCGGCAAAACGTGCTGAAATTATTGATTTCCAATAATCTTATTCCAGAAGGGTTTTGTGACCCATTTGAGCGAATTGCTCTAAAATTTCGGAACTCATAACTATGACTCTGTTGTCATATGTTGGTTCTTGGACTGATGAATACTATTTCTGATACTTTTGAAATTAGTTCCCATTGTTTATATTTTAGATTGACGATGGAAACCATTGAAGGGGCCAAGAGCCGTGCCAAGTTGGCTGAACGCCAGGGCGGAAATGCAGGTGCATGACTCGTTGCGCATGCGCACTCAGGCGGAAGCGCGGATACGCAGTCAGACAGCCAAAGAATGGAGAAGTTCCTAAAAAAGTGCGAAGAGATTCTGAGTACTTTCACACAGTCGATATGGGGTTTTGAAGCGCAGTCATTACAAATGAAAGAACTTTCCAATACAGTTCAATCAATGAAAGAACAGCTAAAACGGAAAGAAATAGCTGTTCAATTGAGCAATGGGGAGGAAGAACCGTTGCAGAAACGGGCACTCCGGACAATTCGTCATCAGCAGACGAAACTGATACGGAGGACGAAATAGACAGGCTCTTAACAACTAAGAACAATGAAAAGTTAGTGGAAGACCTGGACTATATCAAATTGACTCCTTTTTCGAGGAAGAAAAGAAGTGTGCCGAAGGGGTACAAGAGAATGTAGCAAGGGTAATAAACAAGTTACGATGCCAGGCGGATCCAGGGGAAATGAAAGATTTGATGGAAAGAATACAAACGTCCAGAAAATATTACGAATCTCAAGGTACCAAGGGTTGATGGCTTCCTGTGGGATCAGTTGAAGACATTCACCAAATCTCAAGACTTGGCAAGACAAAAACCCTGAACCTGCTTAACTAGTCAATGGTTCCATTCATCGAAATCTGTGCAGATGACCTTCAAGGGTACCAACAAGAAGAATTTTTTGTCAAAACGAGGGAGAGGAGAAAACAACCGATGGGAAACAGCAACAATATCAGTACCCTCCCTCATACCAACAGCAGCCAACTCAACAAAATGCCTGGAAGAAATCTGGACAAAAATTAAGAACTGCCGGGAAAAATTACAGCAACGGGTTTCAGAGGAGTCCAAAACAGAAATATCAGACTCAGAGAAAGAATGCATTTTAAATTCCGAACATGTAAGTATTGGTTCAAGTTTATACCAACTTACAAATACTGTTGACAATTTCAAAGCTGGTAAAACTAAATATCCACTTTAAAATGGAAACTCTACAATGTGCAGTCAATTTAATGAGATATAACTGCTATTTTGGGTCAGTAGACTTGTCTGAAAGTTACTATTCTATTCCAGTTTCAAGTGAAAATAGACACTTTAGATTCTGGTACAATGGACAAAAATATCAATTCAAAGGGCTTGTTATGGGTCTGGCTACAGCTCCTAGAGTGTTTACAAAAATTCTAAAGCCGGTGTTAGCATGTTTAAGAAGTAAAGGCCATCTCAGTATGGCATACATTGACGACTCGTGTCTTCAAGGACAAACTTATGAGGAGTGCCAACAGAACATTTGGGACACTGTGAGTTTGATGAATAGTTTAGGTTTGACGATATTAATCCAAAAAAGTCGGTGTTGGTATCGTCAAAACAGATAACATTGGTTGGCTTTGTACTTAGCTCTGAAACAATGACAGTCAGACCAACCAGAGAGAAAGTCGCAAACGTTAAAGAAATTTGTATTAGTACTGGTCAGTCAAAGAGAATTTGCCAAATTGATAGGTATGTTAGTTGCGTGTGAACCAGGAGTAAGATATGCACCCCTTTACTACAAACCGTTACAACATTTCAAAGAGCAAAACCTTAACTGGAAAAAGGGCAACTACAATGCATTCATGAATTAAACTCCATATTAACTGGTGGATACTCAATTTAGATCAGGCATTTAAATTTGTATCAGAAGGAAACCCAGATTTAACAATGACTTGTGACAGTAGCTTGAAAGGATGGGGGGCTGAAATTGCAGTTGAAAATAGGTTCACTAAAGGAGTATGGTCAATAGAGGAACAGTCTTTACACATAAATGTGTTAGAATTAAAGGCAAGCAAACTTGGGGCTATGGCTCTGGCAAGGGAAAAAAACAGTATTCATCTTAGAATTTTAAGTGACAATACAACTACTTGTGCTTACATTAATAAATTTGGTGGGAAAAAACCTGAACTGAACAAAATTGCACGGGAACTTTGGTTATGGTGTATTTCAAAACACATTCATTTAAGTGCTGCTCATATTCCAGGCCGCGTAAATGCAGAAGCTGATAACAAGGATTACTTAGAATGGTCTTTAGACACAGAGGTTTTTCATAAGATTATGTGTTCCTTTGGAAACATGGAAATAGATATGTTTGCATCCCGGCTGAATGCCAAACTAGACAAATATGTGTCACGTTATCCTGAACATGACGCTTATGCTATTAATGCTTTCTCTATGAATTGGAACTGTAACTTTCTACTTTATATGTTCCCTCCTTTCAGTTTGATCCTGAGAATCTTACAGCAAATACGAATAGACAAAGCGGAGGTGGTCATAGTGGCTCCAGTTTGGAAGACCCAGAGTTGGTGGCCACACCTGCTGAAACATCTTCGTCAGGATTGGTATTTATTACCCCCAACACAGAAAATCCTTCTACTTCATCACAAACCAGGGGAGAAACATCCACTGAAACTAGGTGTTTTTCGCATACCAGGGCGGCACTATGAAGACAAAATATATATGAGGAGTCAGCAGACATTATTATAGCAGCATGGCGAAAGTCTACCAGAAAGATAAATTATGCAGTCTACTTAAACTGCTGGATGAAATTTACGGAGAATAAGCGTATTAACCCTTTTTCCCCGAAACCATAAAATATAATTACTTTCTTGACAATATTATATAAGACAGGTTTGGGATATAGTGCCATTAATACAGCAAGATCTGCTGTCAGTCAACTAGTTAATATTTGTTCTGGCATAGATTACAGCCTAAGTAAAGTTCTAAACAAATTCATGAAAGGTGTTTTTGAACTAAGACCAGCTTTACCAAAGTATAAACAAATATGGGATGTTCAAAAAGTTTTAACATTTATAAAGGAGATACCTTTTGAATTACCATTGATTTTGTTGTCTGGAAAATTATCAGTGTTATTTCTATTACTGACAGCACAGAGGTGTCAAACATTACCTTTACTTTGTTTAGAAGATATCAAATTTGAAAAAGACACTATGATTGTTGAACTGAACCATTTACTGAAACAGTCTAAACCAGGGAAACACCCAGGACCTTTGATTCTCAAATCATACAATACTGATAAGAAGTTGTGCATTGTGCAGGTTTTCAGAAAATATCTACAAAGAACAAAATTTCTCAGGGTTGGCAAGAAATTGCTTATAACAACTCAAAAACCCCATAAAGAAATTTCCAAAGGCTACAGTTAGTAGATGGATAAGAATGTTTTTGCATAAAGCTGGAGTGTTTGAAACTTATGGTCCACATAGCATAAGAGCTGCTGCAGCCAGTACGGCAAAATCTTGGGGCATTCCTCTTAACGTTATATTAAAAACTGCAGGTTGGCGAAATGCCACAACCTTTGCAAGGTTCTATGATAAAGAGGTTGAAATAGACAATTCTGTGCAAATGGGCATTTTAGGTTATACAAATATTTACACCTATGTAATGGATTGTATGTAATGTTGGTTTACAATAAAACACTGATTTTGGGGTAACATGAACTGTGACAATATATGTGTAATTAAGTTTTGGAAAATACATGGAAGACTGTTATATATGTATATTTAGAAAATAAGATTTATAACAATTGCATTGTTTAGTTCATTTTAACTCGCTTGTCGCAAGTCGCAATTTCTACAGTAACAGAATGCTTGATCAGAGAAACATCTCTAAAATCTCTGTGAGGCCATTACGGGAGTTATGCAGGCAATTAAATTGTAAGATTAAACGAGACTTTCCGACGAAGGAGGGAAGTTGAAGTTTGATCTGGATTTTATTGACTGCAAACTGCCGAAGGGCTAACACACCCACCCTCCCAAGCACCCTCCCAAGCCCTTTGGATGCGTTTCTCTGAGCAAGCAAAACTATGATATGTCAAATTTGGTAAGACGTGACTTTCACCAAATTAGACATCAGGACTGAATTCACATAAGTAATGAGCTATGTCATCTCTGTGTTAGCCCTTCTTCGGGAGTTTGCAGTCAATAAAATCCAGATCAAACTTCAACTTCCCTCCTTCGTCGGTAAGTCTCGTTTAATCTTACAATTTTAACTGCAATCAGTCATTGTTGCATGTGTACAGTTTACCTCACCTTTGCTTCTCTGGAGGACCAGCCTGCCTTGACTATTGTGTCTTACAAAATGCTTAGTTAATGCTTAATTTATTTCAGAAACAATTAAATTGTTAACATATTAAAGTCAAGTCAGTTGTATTGAACACTTCTGTATCTATTGTTTATGTCTGTATTAAGAAGCTTTGTTCTTAATGTTTAAGTTGGGGGAATTTTGAATAAATATCAAGTGGTGGGGTCTTTTTATAAGTTCCAAGTAAGACACTATGCAAATTATGACAATCTATTATTTCATTTAAATAACAGTTCACCTAGAATATCACATAGATTAACACGAAGTCCATATATTTTTAAGAGTCACAAAGAATTTGAAATGTCCAGTTTTTCACTAAGTACACAAAGTTTTAAAACACAGAGTAAGTAAAATAATTTAAGTATTTCTGAATATTGATTTTGAATCTATAAAATTTTGAGGTTTATATACCAATATTTTGTGAGATCTGTCACTTATACAAGAAGTTATTTACTCATTTAACAATAGAAATTTAACAACAAATCAAACAAAAACAAGAAAAACTGATACTTAGCGTATCACAGTGGGCCTAGAAAAAAGCTTTCATGTAAATATTTTGAAATGGGAGATACAAATAAACTTTACAGACTTCATAACAGAGACAAAATAAATTTATATCATAGGTTCATGAAAATCTGGTTTGTGCATTAACAATTTAGTAACTCTTTCTCATTTCCAGTGTATTATTTATGACTTAAAATGAAACAAAAACATATTCATGAAAAAGCTTTAAATAATCTTTACGCTCTTTCCAGTTTTTATGAGGATTTATTAGATTGTATATACGATCCCTGTTTTCATTCAGCGTGAACTAAAACGAGGTTAACGCAGCAATATTAGACTTTCAGTGACTGTACAGTGATACTTCCATTAAAAAATAAACTGAAGTGCGAGTGTAAATTTTAAATTATAAAAAATCGAGTCATAGTGTCGAAGTCATTTACCCGATACCGAAGATACCGGCATGTTTGTCACTAGTTTTTCACTAGTTATTAAACGTTTAGATACACATATTAAATAATTTGATGTTTACGTGAATAAAAAAAGAAATATCAGCTTTTTGACAATTTTAAAGCTACACAATGAACAGTGGTTTTCACCCGTTCTTCATCGTACGCTTTCGAGGCGATTTTCATTAATTTCATAATATTTTGTTCAAAGAACTAAACACTACTTCACTTACATGTTACATTTTCCAACCACGTATTAAATATAGCGGGGCCGTGCTGCGGCCCACAATAAAAGATTTAACTTCAAAGTGATTGCATGGCAGCGGGATAATAAGCCTTGAGCAAGTAAAGTCATTGTTTGAGAATAGAGGTCAATAAGTGATGTAAACAGAAAGGTTTCATAATTAATACCTGAACAATTAAACTATTTCCTTGAGTAACTCATATGGCTTTGAGTTACTTAACAAAATTTGAAAAGATTTATGACAAATTACATAGTAGAAAAGATGAATTTTCTTTACATATCAAATAAAATTGCATAAAACAAATCCTAAAATACTACATAGAAAATCTACTGTAAATTCTGATCATTTTGATATAAAAATCAACATATTTGTTAAACAATAAACATTTTTTAATTTTTAACAATTTGATTCCAAAATTCACATCATAATATCTGTGGTAAATATGAACGATGTTCATCTGAAATGTTTTATTAGAAACCAATAAATTTAAGTACACAGAATATCGTCATGAAATGAAAATTTTGATGTGAAAGGGCCCTTTAAATATATTGTAACAGATCACGATTGGTAAATTTGGATTACATGTACTGCAGCACCAAGATCAGTTTGAAAAAGAGTGAATACTTAATTTGAAAACTTGTTGACATTTTCCTGTTATTTTTTTTATCTGTTGTACATACAGCCCTGGGATTGATGTAACACCAGATTTAGATAAGTGGATTGACAAGTTCTGCCAGGACGCTGATGTATTTGTCCTTGTATCAAATGCAGAATCAATTCTGATGCAAACAGTAAGTGTTCGTGTATATGAGACAATGTTATTGGTTACACCTTTGGCTCAGTTGTGTGTGTGCTTTGAATTGCGATAGGGACACGTTTTTTTGGTGGTTCAGAATTATTGCTCCTATTCTTGCCATTTTGATGATTTTTTCATGAGAAAAAAATGTCATTTAATATTACTTCTATGAGCTGGTACATTGTATGCATTTAGTGATAATGAAGACAGAACATGTCAGGATTGTTGAAAAAATAGCTTTAAAAGCGACCATAAATTTACAAATGCTTAAAAATGTTTCTAATATTCTGATTTCTCTACTTAAATTAATGATGTAGTCATATACATCCATGTTTAGTGAATACACAGTGCATTTCTAATGTCTTACTTACGGCTTTAAACTGTAAGGGTCATATCCAGAATCTCTCTACAAAGCATGTTCTAGTATATTCTCGGCTTCTCGGCTTTAACCAATTGGATTATTAGGTCGCGTTCATTTCTTCATTCGGTAAAGGTGAAAACTCGGTCTTTACCGTTGACTCATATGCAAATTTAAATTTATTTTAAACGAAACAAAAAGCTTTTGACAACATAGAATTATTATAAAACAATCTGATAGTTTCAAGGTAATGGAAGATCATCGTCTTCTTTCATTTCTAATCTCGGTTCTTATATTATCCAAAGTTAAAGATGCATAGAGACCAGCGATGACAGCCGAGGAATCACCTTTCCCGAATGTAAATAATTTTTCAGTACCAGGATGTGTGAAGCCGAGAATTGGAGAATGCTTATACAGCATAATGACTTCTGCAGTCTGATACATTCAACTATATCTTTTCCCACAGGAAAAGAAATTCTTTTCACAAAGTCAATGAAAACTTTCAAAGCCCAATATATTTATACTGCAAAATCGCTGGGACATGTCGGCATTTGAAGACAACATTGACAAAGTCAAGCAGCAGCATCTGGAGCGAAACCTTGAGTTTCTTTGTGATGAATTAGAGTTGATGGATCGTGAAGAAGGCAAAGAGAGAGTGTTCTTTGTGTCCTCACGGGAGGTACTGCATCACGACTCAAGATGAAAAGTAAGTGTGACGACTGTATCAGATAAAATGTATACTTTAAATTGAACAATATAGAATAAACTAAGTAGATGATTTACATTTTACATTTACTTTTTATTGCTGTTGTCTGTCATACACGGAAGACTTAAGCGATGTCATGGACGCCATAAATCGAACCCGCTACCCCGAGATTACAAGTCCCGTGCTCTACCGATTGAGCTATCTGGGCTGACTTATATATCTATATCCTGAGTATCTTTCATTTAAATACTGAAAAATTCTTGAACACAAAGTAGGCGGACCTTTTTAATAAACCAGTTAAATTTCACAATGCAGACTTAGAATAATTTCTGTAACCAATGAAAACTAATATAAGAAATGCACTCTAGGAGTCCCATTTGTCAATATAGACAGTTTTGACCATTTTATGGCATAATTCTGTGCACATAATTGTAACATTTGAGACCTTAACATTACCTGACTTTGGACAGGTTTTACAAGTTAATTTGTAAGATTCATACCATTTAGAATGATAAAAGTGTCTGTTACATAATAAGATGCACCTCAGTTATATACCATAGTTGTTTACATCTGGTCCCTAGCAATCTATATTATCTTACATTTATCAAACCCTAGAGAAAGAGGAGTTAGGCAATAAATGTGGCATCAGTCTGTCAACAAAGGTAATTGAACTATTCCTGGTCAAAGTATGAAAAGTGGTATAAAGTTATACATATGTAATGAAAAACATTCAATATTAAAATAATAAAATTATGATACTGAAACTGAAACACTTTAATTTCGCGACATCAAAATTTCACGCATTTTTTACGTTTTTAATAATTCGCGTTTTTTGAAGTTCAACATCCTGAAAATCGAATGTGACCTCTTAATGGGATAAACTTGGTTTTAAACTTAGTATACATTTGGGTCGTATAAATTAACCCAAAGCCGAAATTGCCGTTCCTGTAAAAATGTTTAATCCTACTTGTATGTTTGTTGAATTAATCACTCGTACTACATATCACTCGCCTGACATGCACAAACTATAACAGATTTGTAATTGATTGATTTAAGTTCAGGTAGCCAACAACCAAAGATGTGCAAACAAATTTTAATTCACGCGATTTACAAGTTGTTGTCAAACAAACAAAGAGATGAGCTTGTAAAAACCTTATTGACACCTGTCATTCGTAATTGTTTTAACACATCTGTGTTAATAGACGCTTAGACAATGATCAATTTACAACCTGCCATGTTGTTAATTTACGTTTCGAACATTGGACTCACAAAATGAATTGGGAGTATATAAGGGGAAAACATCTACCTTGCATACGTCAAGGTCCGGTCAGTTAACTTCATAACATACAAAAGGTACGGTTTGTAAGTTCCACAAATTTGGATGAAATATAATTCGGATTATGAATTTTTCATGACATTCTTGAATTCGCGAGGTACTGAAATCGCGAATATTAGCGAAAATTAAACGATCGCGAATAAAACTTGTTTTACAGTAATAACTTGTTGCATAAGTTAAAACCCATTTTTGAGCTTCCCTAAAATATTATTGCGAAGAGGCTTGAATAACAGAAGTCAAACTATCAACTTTTATTACATTAAAAGTTAATAGTTGTGCAATTTATTACGAAAGCTCGAGTTAAATGCTTACAAATATTTTTGTTCATTTGTTTACAAATTTAATCAATAACATATATTTCACAAATATTCTAACACTGGTATGCCATCAGAACACTGAAAACGGATACTTTGGTGATGTTGAATACACTAAATGCCTTTTTATTTGCTAAAGTGGTCTTCAAAATATTCCTCAAAAATGCAGCTGTGGCAATATAAAGTTTCTCGCGCATGCACTAGGACTTGCTAGAGGTGTGCACCTTCGGTACTAAATAGCTTTTATCCGGTAGGAAGGTTACCTTCAAATATACGAAATTTACAGGATGAGATCAAGAACCATCTAATTATTTAAAAGAACAAACCTGGTTGTAAAACTCACTTGATATACAAAAATATAACTATAACCTTCTTCAAAAGTCAAAGATATAGATCATGTTTTTTGGATAAACAATTGTTAAAATCATTCAAGTGTTTAATTTATAGTTTGCGGTTTGTATACAGAATTTATGCAATGGTGTTGGAAAATCATATATGAATTTATTTTAGTTCAATTGGAAAGGCCCGGTAGCTTATTTAAACGCCTCCCATACGCTCATTCCAGATGTCGTCACATTTACGAAGTTTTTCATCGCTGCTACCCATTTACAGCTGGATAGACTGAGGCACGTGTGGTTTAGTGTCTTTTCCCAAGGACGCACCTCGTGCTCCGGCTGGGAACCACGGAATCTTCTCTGAAACCACGCTTAGATATTTAGCATGTGGCATTGTCTTGTGAACCTCTACCAAGATTGTTCAAATTATGACCCCTGGTCAAAATTGACCCCACCCGGGGGTTTCACTTGGTTTTACATAGGCTTATCTAGGAAAAACTTTAAAAATCTTCTTCTCTGAAACCACAAGGCCTAAAGCTTAGATATTTAGCTTGTGGCATTGTCTAGTGAACCTCTACCAAGATTGTTCAAATCATGGCCCCCTGGTCAAAATTGACCCTTCTTAGGAGTGGGGAATACACTTGATTTCACATAGGCTTATAAGAGAAAAAAGTTCCATGAAATTCCATGGAAATACACGGAAAAGAAAAACGCCGGAGTATGTAGACGACTTTTCCGGGATTTTCCCTGTATAATCGCGGAAAATTTTTCACGAAAAATCACGAATATTAGAAACATTTTCTGCGGAATTCCCCGGACATTTGTCCCCAGAAATCTCCCGAAAATCATGGAATATTTGAAACATTTGTTCCCGGAAATCCCTGGAAAATCCCGGACATTTGTCCCCGAAATTTCCTGGACATTTGTCCATGCAAAAGCCCGGAAAAGCCAGACATTTGTCCAGGGAAAAGCCTGGAATATGTAAATGAAGCAGAGTTGGTGTCCACATCTCTACTCTAAGGGTGATAGCTACTTTGAGTTTAGTTCTTTAATATATATCAAATAATCTTATTCTTTAAAATGGTTTTATAAGATATGATAAATGATCATTTCCATTCAATATTCATAAAAATAAGTATCTTAAGCAGTAATATTTTATACATACAACTAATTATAGTTAAAAATCAGTATATCAAAAAAAATTATTACCTCCCTTTTAAAAGCATCAAAAAAAAGTCGGTATTCATCCAATATTGACTTTCAAACCGTCTTAAATGCTTTCAGAAGGATACATTTTTGTTACATATTATTTGTATGTGTTTTACTATACAAAATTTGTCCGATTAAAGTTTCACTAAGCTATCTGTATTACTTCAGTGGCATTATACACTTGGCCCTCCACCACTTATCTCCCACCCCAAAGCAAAAGTTCATTTTTCTCAATGAAAAGGCTGGTGACCTATCATTTTTAAATAAGTTTTCATGAGAGTAATGTTTGAACATTTCTTCTTCAATAAATTAAGAAATTCTCAATGCTTAAAATAACATTGAAAAAAAAACAACATTGATATAATTGGCAACAAATTTTATGTTCTTTTTTTTTACAGAAACTTGTTTCTTTTTATGGTATATTTTCAGGGTGAATACATCTGAAATCTCAATTCCTGTTGTTTATCAAAATTTGAACAATTGCTTAACATTTTAAATAAAACACAATGGTGAATTGCCAAATTTAGAGTTTTATTATTCATGAGACAGCGGTCATTTTCACTTTTTTTAAGGGTATATTTCAAAAAGTGTCCATTTCTTTTAAATAAGGCTAGTGACATACCCTTTTTAGCTCGACTTTTCTATGAAAAGGGGAGCTATCCTACTCGCCCCGGCGTCGGCGTCAGCGCGTCGCGGCGGGCGTTGGCACACCTTGGTTAAGTTTTTCGTACCACCCCACTTTATTTCAAAAGTATCAGAGGTATGGCGCTTGAAACTTACCATACTTGTTTACCATCATAACCTCCATCTACAGACAAGAGTACATAACTCTGTCATGGTTTTTGACAGAATTATGGCCCTTTTTTGACTTAGAAAGTGTATTGAGCTTGGTTAAGTTTTTCGTACCCCCTTACTTTATTTCCAAACCATTGGAGGTATTGCTTTGAAACTTACCATACTTGTTTACCATCATGACCTACATCAACAGACAAGAGTACATAACTCTGTCAAGGTTTTGAACAGAATTATGCCCCTTTTTACTTAGAAAATACATTGAATATGGGTAAAATCCACTTATTGCCTTAACCCTTTGAGATATTGCTTTGAATCTTTGAATGCTTGTTTACATCATTACCCCATCTGTAAGCAAGAGAAGGTAATTCTGTCAGGGATTTGTTTTAAAAATTAAGGCCCTTTATCGACTTAGAATCTGGGTTAAGTTTTTCGAACAGCATCCACTTTTTCCTAAACCGTTCCAGATATTACTTTGAAAGTTGGGATACTTGTTTACCATCATGATCCCAAAACACGGGCAGGAGAAGGTAATTCTGTGAAGGATTTTATATGAATTATGGCCCTTTTTGACTTAGAAACTTAGTTAAAATTTTCATTCTTGTCCACTTGTTGACTTAACCATTTGAGATATTACTTTGAAAGTTGGAGTACTTATGACCATCATGAGACCTATCTGTAAGCAAGAGAAGATAACTCTGTGAAAATGTATCTTGATTTGTACTTAGAAATTCCTAGTTAAATTCTTGTGTGCCCTTAACTGTCAAAGTTTTGTTTTATTGGCAAGCACTAAAAAAGTCGAGCGCGCTGTCTTCCTACTGACAGCTCTTGTTACTTTATATTTTGACTTATCAGGTATAACCCTAACAACAAACGAAAATTCATAGAATTCTCAATGCTTGAAAACAATGATGAAACTATATAGCGATTGTCTTTAAAAACTGTACTGAAGAGCTGTCTTACATACGGGTTTTGTATGATTGGTTCATAAATTCTCTCTTTGTTCTACTTGTTTGGGCTCAGTCCTGGACTGCTTGTTTTGGTACATACAATGTAAGACCAATATCTTCAGTTCAACATTTATTTATAGTTGCAACGGCTTCATGTTTTTTTTCTATTTTCCTCTTGAATTTATTATATATCATTCAATTTGTTTTTTCAGTCTGAAAATGTTTGAAAATTTTCTAAGCCCTGAAAACAGCTATGAAAATGACAAGAGTTTATTTTCCAGGGTTTGCTGGTGTAAAAAATGCATGAAAATTTTCTAAGTCCAAACAATGCCGGCGTTTCCATGATTTTCCACAGACATTCCATATTTTGCCGGGTCTGTTTTTTTTAAATAACCCGGAAAACTACGGAAAACCACGGAAAGTTGGGAGTATGAGGATTTTGCAATTTCCATGATTTCCGGGGATTTCCAGGGACAAACTTTTTTTTTTTAGTGTTTTTCCATGGTTTTCCATGATTTTCTGGGGATTGTTTCATGTAAAACTGGAAA
>JAFMSR010000671.1:0-45885 GCA_022818135.1 Saxidomus purpurata | reverse complement strand
AGTTTGGTGTTTAAAATGCGTTGTTTTTGGTACACACTATTTCACGATAACACCAAACGGACAAGTGTGCGAAGTTACGAATCGGAGGTTGAACGAGCACAAGTCTTCAAATATTACCAAGTGATTGTGCTACACACTTTGATCTCTTTTAAATGATAACAGAGAACTCAGAAGATGCTAGAATTTTCAACGGTAGGAATTTATAGCCATCTTGTTGTATACTATTCAATATTTAAAGTAGCTTTTGATAGTGACATTGTCATTTCATCAATGTAGTGCGATGGAATCATGAGTTGAATTTTTAACTTTCCCAATACTGTTATTACAAAGTTCTAGTAATAATACTCTTTGTGTTGTTTCAGAAAAGCGAAGCGAAAATACAGACTGAATTAGAAGTGCTGCCCATTGAGATGCTGGTAATAAATGGTGTTAGATTTACCAAATCACTGGTGAAGTGTTACCCTTTTCTGAAACGCCTAGATTTGTGTTATATTGAAACACTTTTATGTATTCCAATTCCCACGTGAAAATGAAAGAAAACATGTGACTTTGTATCGCTCAATAATAGGCTGTAAGAGTGTAATAATTAGCATTAGTGTGGGCGAGTACCTAAAGGTATACTTTGTATAATAATAGGGTTATTTTCATAGGAATGAGATCCAGAAGCCGGCTGTCGGATCATACTCGTGCTTCACACACGTTTGATACAACACACGACCAAAGCACATTTAGTATTCTGGGTCACATTATTATATCAATAACCCTATTGTACCGTTTTACGATTTTGCTATATTTTCCTCACAATGAATATTTTTATCGCCGTTACACTACAATGAATATTGCATTTCGGATAAAGAAAATAAATTTTCCAAATAAATACAACAATATCAAATATGCAAATAACATTTTGTGAAAGACTGCTTCAATTCAAGAAGTTAAGATTCTTTTCTCAGGATATTACTAATCAAACAGCCTGCATGCTTGCAAAGTGATTTGTTATGTGTGATTTTTATTTCTCCTCTTAAGAAAATAAATCAAGTAGCAAAAGTATTGCAAATTTTCTTTGAAGAATTCAGTTCATCTAATAAAAGTGGATAGTTTAAGTTGGTTATTAATAAGTGGAAAACTATTAAATAATGTAATAATATGATTCAGTATCGTATAAGAACATGTACAAAGAAATATAAAGACACAAGTCGTTTTACTTGGCCGATAGATTGAACTCGAATACATTTTAAAGATAAACGGACGTTTCAATTTCAATTAAGGAGGACATTTTACGATTTTCTGCAACAACATAATTATGTCTTGTTTTCTAAAATCACATACCATATGCAATTCGAGGCAGCCTTACATCTTTTTATTCCCTATTCTGATAATCATCATGAGGTAAAACCAAGCACTTCCTACATATTTATAAATCAAAGGACTGAAAGTGCTGGAGGATCGATTGTCTCTCACGTACATGTGTTAATATCCGGACAACCCTTGCACAAGTAGAGTTATAAACTGGAGACACAACTGTCCAAAAATTTTGACCTTTAACCATTTGTGTAAACTTTACTTTTGAGATAGGAACCCATGTGCTTACATTTTGCATTCAGTGACTATGTTCAACTACCCTATGAAGTATTAAGCTGTGAATGGTATCTGTGAAATGGATTTTGACAAAACTGAACTGAAAATTCATAGTTTGAACAACTTTTAATGTCATTCAAAAGTTATGGGATATGCCCATAGGGCTGATGGTATTGTGCCAATTGATTGATTCGGATTTAACGTTGCACTCAACAGCTAAGGTCATATTGCAACGTCCAGCTTTCATGGAGGAGGAAGACCCTGGGTGCCAATTCTGGCATTATTTCAGTCACGAGCGGGCACCTGGGTAGAACCTAGATAGCTCCCAGTCATAAAAAAATCGACCCAAGTAGGGCACGAACCTACAGCGGTGAGGGACAAGTAAACATCAGTCAGTGACCTTAACCACTTGGCCACAGATGCCATTGTATGATGCCAAGCAATTGTCTGAAGTTTCAAGGCTTTAATGGTTACCGAGAAAGTGAATTTTAAGAAAGCTTAACCAGATTCAAGACGACAGTGCCGACTGACGTCAAGAAGGTTATGACAATGGCTCTTCTGTTTTTCAAAGAAAAGCTAAAAAATGATAAATCAATCTTTTGTTATAAATTGATTCAGTATATACCTATTGTAGAACAAGTACTTGCAGCTTACATTAACTATCCCCGTGGGTGCTTCAAAATACTGCGAATTGCAATATACTGGGTCTATTGCGCACCCCTAGTTATTACCAGCCTTTCTACCATAATGTTTTAAATTTTCATAACTTGTCTAAAACAACATCTGAATGTTTTCATAGCAGGCTATTATCTTTCATATTTAACATATACTAGACTCTAGTAGTATTTCGTAACAAGTAATAATGATGATGATTATGATGATGATGATGATGATGATGATGATAATTATGATACTATATAATAAATGTATGTATGAATGTACCCGCAAAAAATTAGTGTAGCAAAAGAATCATGGTAAAGTTTGAAAGTTTTAGTTACAATACAATAATTAAATTCTATTTGTATTTATATTGAGTTAATATCTGTTCTTTGTAAATGACAGCATGATCCAGAGAAATGAATTTGATTGTCCCTTTAGATTATTGCATTTCTGTCTACATTTAAAAATCGTAATTTCTTACAGTTATTCGTACCCAGGTACGAACCGACTTCGGCAAAATGCGGACATTTTCGTACCATTTTCGAACCACGCATTTACATAAAATACAACAATTACAACGTGTTTAAAGCATAAAAATATGTTGTCATATTTCAAAAAGACATCTACAAGTGCCTCTGTAAAGTTAATTTGCTGATAAGTTTCAGTTTTAAACCTAAACGCATACAGGCGTATTTTAGACTAGTGTTTCGGCATATCTTTAAAGACACCAAATGACAACTAGTCAGGCCGAGCACTTTTGATTATAGGTGTTGGCAAGTTACAAAAAAAATCGTTGTTTTTTATGTTGAATTCCGTGTTTTGTAATTTAAAATTCAAGAGTACCTAGTGGTTCCATAACGTATTACGATATTCCGATAGTTTATGATCACGAACACCGTGAATATCGGATAAAAGACATAACATTATTCGGCATGACTAGTTGTCTTCTAGTGTCTCCGGTCTAACTAGAAAACTGTTATGATCAAAACCGCGTAGGAAAATAGTTCTATACAGAACAGATACCTCGTTGATTTTTAGTTACAAATTAGAAGAAAAACAACAATATAATATTATGCTATTCTGAAATGTTTTGATATTATTTACATATGTTACTATATAATTTTTAAAACAGAAGACAGTTTAATTCGAAACAACTGAATATATGGAACTACTTGTTTGTATGTAAAGCGTTCGGCCGTAAGGAAGCGTTCCGAGGACTATCCTATCTGCTTCTATTTTAATATACACTTAGACTAGTTTTGCTTTGACCCCTCGTTATACTCTGTTAACATTGGACCGATTGAAAATTCAATCGATCCAAAAATGAGGGTTCATGTTGTTGGTTCCTAGGCAACTGGGACATAATTGTTTCTCAAAATCCTTACTAAATATTTTACAGAGACAGGCATTCACCACTGATTTATTTTTGGAAAAGGTTGAATAAACATCCGCGTTTTTTTGTAAGCTACATTAATGCCATGAAATAGCGTCATCCCGCTTTTACAGTGCATACAATTACCTTGTATAAGACGATGATTTAACGCTTAAATTAAGCGTGTAAAATATATAACACAATCATGGTAGACTAACAGGCTATTTCTGATTCGTTCAGAAAATGTTCTACTATAGTGTTTGTTTACGCTCTTGTCACTTAAATGTACGCCGTTATTGCTATTTAAGCCTTGCGGAGTGGTATAAATGGAATATTTGCTGACATTATACGCTTAACATCATTTTGAGTGAAGACTTGTGCTTTATTAGCTCCCGCATTTTTAAATATGAGTCAGATTTTAGTGGTATTATTTGCTTTGAAGGACTTGAATTCTCTTGAATACCTTTAACTGAAAATTATAAAATACAAATGCGTTGTGTTTTGGTGTTTAGCTTTTAATATTTTTGAAATGGCTGATACTTTTCATAAACACTTAAATTGAAACTAACAAAGCCATCTGTCTTCCACATATTTTTCCATCATTTTTCAAATAGTTTGTATTAAAATGACTTGATCATTTTGTTTTATTTACGTATGGAAGTTCAGCAAGTATCCAGTTCGATGATTGTCATCGCTGCTTAAACCTTTCCGAACACTCTTGATTTGGTGAAATTGGTTATTAACCCAGATATCTGATATTATCAAATTGTCACCGTATACATAAAATGTCACGTGACTATGTTGTTTCTGCATTTCTGTAATTTCCCAAAATTACGAGGTCTTGGTATTATTCATTATTTATTGATTTAATCACCGGGTTACTTTGTGACATGCGTTATGCGAAGTGATATCTAAAGATATACGAGTTTCTCAGTCCGAATGAAGTGAAAATAACAGTAAAGAATGGGCTTTAGAGATTTTATCTCGGAGTAATTCAAGAATGAACTGTTTTCCGCTTCATTTAAGCACTGTGAAAATAGTTCCTGTCAAAATCAATATTTATACGCCACTGAGGATTTCAGAGCGACCAGTTGCTGGTAAGAGCTGTAAAATACATAGGGTATAAATAGCTATTTATGATTTGCACTTTGGACTTTTATGAAGTTACTCGTTTATCTAACTCATTTCTGTTAAAGTAAAATAAATCATTAAGTAGTGTGTGTTCGTGTGAAAACTTTTGCAATTTCGAAATGTTGGGACCGAAAACCGAAGTTTCAATGCTAATTTTTAGATTCTAGAATGTGTAACTATTTTCCGCGTGACTACCTTTTATCTGCATCCATTGATTTCATCACACTGTGTTCTGTGAACAAATTTAAAGGTATGAGACGCCTAAATACATTTTCATAGACTTACATTATAAGGGTTTCTTCAGGTGCGACTACCCAAAATCTTAATGACTGCTGAAATGAACTTTATTTTGTAGAATCATCCTAGTCCCACATAAAAATAACAAAATTTATACATGTGATCCAATACTTTATGCCAGTAATTTGGAGCTCAATGACACCACCCCCATTTTTGTGGCAGTTTTAGTGGTCACCGACCAAATATGTCAGTATTTTCAAATACCAAATATTTTGATTATAATTTATATCCAGATTTTTCTCTTCATATTTCATTTGTGATCTATCATGCAGCGATTATTTCAAAATAATTTTTCTTGTATGCATCCACTTAGTTTCAGCCAATCAGCAATCAAACACATAGTGTAGGTCCGCATGTTCCCTAGACAAAATAACCTGCTTCCGGTTTTCACCGATTTAGGCGTCTCATACCTAAAATATAAAGGTAAACATCTCATTCCATTTTGTTGATATTCGAGTTAACTGTTCATCTTTCACTTGTTTTCCTATGTTCAACTTAAAAGTGTTCAAGTCTTACCAGCATACAGATTCAGAAAAAAAGACTGGTGAAAGAAATTTCTTATAGGTATGGTATTTAAGTGATCTATCAGTGACACTCTGCTTCGTGAGCGACACAAACTTTACTGGAATGACAGAGGTTGTCTGCATCACGGAGCGGAAATTATAATAGATAGGTATGACTATTATTCTGACCGCAAATCGATCTTTATTCTTTCTTATCTAGGCAGTTTTAACCCTCCAGAGTCTATGTAATTTCAGTTGGTTAAATTAAACCAGGGGCTCCTGTCTTTGATTAAAATGATTTACAGGTTTCTTGAGACGTTTTTGTTGAGGGAATTAATTCAGACTGAAAATAGATATTTTTACCATAGTATATGTAAACAGGTTTTGAACGCACATTATTTGGTGGAGATATTGTGCGACAATATTTATCTGGCACTCATTAATCTTCGGGTACGTTCTGGCGCGTTTTCGTTGTTTCAATTGATTATCATGTCCATCGACTGAAGTTCACACCGCAGCGACAGTGGCGTAGTGGCAAGGTGCCTAACTTGTATGCAAGGTTCCATGGGTTCGAATCCTGCACATATAGTGGAGAATGACTATTTCTATCTAATTTGTGACACTGTCTTATATGCACCGATTCGCTTTTGTATATTCTATGATTGTTTGTTGACTTTGCTTTGTTTTCTGTGTTTTAATTATTTATATATTAATAGTTACTATTGATATTCATGGCATTCAGGAATTACATAAAATTACATCGTCCGTTGAATGAACGTTTTTCCGTCTGTCCATGGGCTATGTTCGAAATCCTTCGATACGTTAGCCGATGCAATCTTATCTTTAAAGCGCAACTGTTTTTCAAGTCAGATGATTTGCTCGTCTACATTTTCAATTCTATAAACAAATGTATGCAGGACGACGGAGAAAGAATGCTCAAATAGTCATTAAAGAATCGTGAGACCTCGTGCCGAACAAAGATAATAGTGAATACATTTAATGCAACGAAACGATTAAAAAAAGTAAAACAACAAATCAAGCAAGACTCGAACCTGCATACGCTGGATTAGTAGTCAAATGCCTGATCTACAACTCCATTGCAGAATGCAATATTTGATACAGTACGAAATTGATATTTTATATCAATCGCTTGTTATATTTAATTGTCTTCTCGACCTTATGGAAGTGTACGTGTTGTTATGTACAAGGTACGTCAAGGCAAAACAACTTTTACGAACCGATAAATAAATTAGATATGTAAATTACTAATAAGAATTTACAATATTTTCCTCAAACAAAATGATTACATTTGTTATACTTCTGTTGTGTATTGCCTTTCGGATAGAGATAGCTAATTTTCTGAAGTAATACAGATGTTATTTGTGAAAAACAGCTTATTTAAATATGATATTACCTGTTTCAAATTTAACACCATGCAAGTTGCGAAAATTAGTAAAATGTATGGACACTTGCGCTTGTATAAGATGTCGTATGGCGGGATATTTTATTGTTGTTTTTTGTATATTCAGAGATAATTTGTATGGTCATATCAATATAAAATAGGCTAAAACAGATTGTAATCGGCCTTCGCGTGACGCCGCTGAGAAAAAGATAGAGCCCTATCTCAATATATCATTGGATAAAAACAAAGTGAAAAGAAATAAGAAAAATAAAAAAAAAGAGTTCAAGATACATACAAATGAATATACGAGTTGTCGAAAATTAAACATTCATTAACACTAAGATCTTCACATGTACATTGCTGGCTTTTTTCCAAATGCACACATTTTGACCGTGGTATAAAGTAATTTTAATAAAATAAAACATGTATTTATTATTGACATAAACAAAACAGCTGATCCGGACACAGTTTCTTGCATGCTCAGCATGGCTCAGCTGTGCATTATCATCCAACTATACAGCAAAAAATATGTAGTACAAATTACCTCATATTCGGAAATTTGAGATGCATTCAAGTTTCTAAACTTAATCAAAAGACGTTTTAAGATACAAGATACAAGATACAAATTTGTATTTCAAGTCGGCATGGTAAAACATGATAACATTAGCTATGTATAGCTATTAACCGACAGTAACATCAAGTATAATATTAACATAAGAATAAAGTACCTGTGATCTGATTAAGACATACATTAAGACTAACATAGATATGAAGCACAAATAAAACCTTGTGAAGTTCTAATAAATTTTATAAGGTATGTAATTTGTTAAGATATGATATATTTAACACTTTTTTTTATAGATTTAGGCATCCCCACGTAGTAGTAAAATTTACTAGCAAACACTGCTTTAGCATACGAAATCTACTAATAAATAACAGGGTAAACATACCGACTTCAAACTGAATTTATTCCTTAATACAAAAAGTCTAGAGAAATTGTGAAAATTGTGTAGCGTTTAATCAAAGACAGGACTCCCTGGTTTAACTTAACTAGCTGAAATTACATAGACCCTGGAGGGCTAAAACTGTCTAGATAAGAAAGAATAAAGATCGATTTGCAGTCAGAATAATAGTCATACCTATCTATTACAATTTCAACTCCGATTTTCATTCCAGTAGAGTTTGTGTTGGTTTAGAAGCAGAGTGTCACATATAAATCAATTTCCTGTGGAACTTTTAACGGACGAAAAAGTGTACATGAATTTAAAGTTGGAAAACAGTTACATATCTAGTCAAACGGCAAGAAAAAACACTATTGCAGTTTACTTTTTACATATTTCTTTTCAAATCAACGTGCCAGTCAAAGTTTTGACACCTTTCATTTGAAAACAGAACAATAAGTGAAGAGGAATATGCAAAACCATATATCATCAAAACGTATTTGTTATCTAGCTTAGAAATCATTCTGATTTATATTTGTTCGGGCCAAATCACATAGCAAATTTGATAGACCAAGAGAGAAAGACAAAAGGAATTCACACACTAATCGAATATATCTACCTTTTACAGTACGAACTGTGAAAAAGTTGTATTCTGAGATATTACAAGACTGCCAACGGGTCTAAATTACAGATGTCTGTATTGTTCATATTTGATAGTAAGCACACGTACAGTCTGTATATAAATCAATCGACTTTATTTCTGCTGTTTTCATATTTTCCATGTGTTCGGATCTATTAGACGGATAACATAATCAAGAAATAAATTTAAGTTTATGCATTCTTTCTGAAAACATTTTCTATATTTAATACTCTTAACGTAAATAAACGTGTAATTTTTTTTATAGAAACAGAAACGCTTCAAAATTGCATTTTACCTTGTGAGTTTCTAGGGGGCGTGCATATAGCTATTGTGAAAGAAAATATTGATTAAGAAGTTGAAAAAGACCACTCTTGCTTTAATGCGGGATGAAAATACTAATGCAAATTTACAAATGATAGTTTGGAGATCAGCCTATACTTTCCCTAGGGAAAGTACACCTCGGGCTTACTTGACAGCACCCGAACTACTTTCGTGTATTCAACTCGTACCTGGAACACTTTATTTCCGATATACGTTTCACGGCGGTTTACATGTGACAGATTAGAATGTTTTTCGTAAATGTAAACTAAGGTCTCATAAGAAAGCACACACTTCAATATTTTTCAAGTTAATGTAACAGGAATTTATTTTTTTAGGAATGGTTCGAATTTTCAGGGTACGCAATAACGGTTCAAATTACGAAAATTGTTGGTAACGAATATCCATGAAGTTTTGAAGCGAGAGTTGATTGCGAAAAGAAATGGTGCTTTTTATGGTGTCACAAGCAAGAGCATCAAATTTTAGAAATGTATAGCAACAGAATATATTCACATTTCAAAGAACATACCTGTAATCATACTTTTTTCAAAACAAAAAATGGCGGTAAATGACGTCACAGTTTCCCTTGATAAATGACGTCACTGTGTAAACAAAACAAGTTAATTGAGTCAATATTGATGGTATAGTCGCATTAATTAAGTAAACTGGACGTGAGTAAGGAGAATTTCTGTTTAGGATTTAATTGATTTTTTTTATTCACAACGTAAATAAAGTATAGTTTTGGGTGCGATCAAGCACTATGTTTTTAGCTCTAGATACATAAACAGTGGTAAATTCACGTGTGAACCTACCAAATTTCCTACGCAAAGGGGTTCCATGCGGGGAATTATATTTAATCAACATGAAGTTTTGATTTACCGCTCAACATAGTAGGGCCTGTTTAAAGCGGTTTCCTCGTAGAATCTGCAATAACATCAAATAAAGTATGCAAGAAAAAGGATCTTACATGGTCTACTGTGGAGGACTGGGTTGTTCCGACCCTCGGGAAAGCGGGGGAAGTCGGATCCTCGCTTCGCTCGGTTCCTCCTATCCCCCCGCTTTCCCGAGGGTCGGAACAACCCAGTCCTCCACAGCAGGCCATGTAAGATCCTCATAATGTTACGACGAGGCGGGTAATATATCCCCATATATCACGTCAAAAAACAAATAACAATTTTATTTTACCCTTCCCTTTCTTAAATTTTGAAAGATTTCGTTCATTTTTTATTTATTTTACGGCTGAACGTAAGCAGACCTTCAGATCCCATTATGATACCTCAATGTCACTTCGTGACGTCACAAATCAGCACGGACTAATACATTGACGTACTGTACGCGAACACTCTCACGTTTAGCATAGGGTACAGTAATGGGGTTGTGTCAAGTGTATAGTACCGTCTTGCCCGTAAAGATCAATATCTATTTACGGACCGTTGACCAGTCAGAAGACCGCAAATTTTATGTAAGGGTAATAAATGTTTATATAAGAATTTCAAGAGCGTTTGGAACGCTTTATAACTTAGTAGCGTATAACTTCGTAAGAACAGAAAACTTTACAGGAATTTGAACTGGAACCTTTTTATTTGAGGATTCGTTCTGAAATATGTTCAATTCAGACAGTACGGAGAACATTATTTTTGCACCAAAATCTAAGAGCGAGCAGCTTTAATGCTTGTGTGTCTCAATATATAATAAGAAAGTTTTTCATACGAGATGACAATCAAGAATGATTTTCTTCTATTATTTGATTGACAGGTTGGGTTTTTATCGACCACTCTGTGTATATATTCTTTATTTAGTAAGAAATGTTCAGCTACAAACAATTCGGTCTTCGTGCACAAAATGGCTGCTAAAACTGCCAATTCTAAAAAAAAAAATGTGTGAAATCTCGCTGATTACGTGCACGTGTGCGTACTACATACAACAACAGACCAAGACATTTTTTCAACAGGAAGTAAACTTTCTAACTGTACATAGTCGTTGATGTTCAAAGAATTAATTGTTACAAATCTAACTAGTGTTAATTTAATATACCTTGAACATATAAATGTATTTATGTCAAGACTGTCCGGAAACGTTAAACAGCCTACGTCTCCGAAAAAGTGTTATATTTCCATATGCAAGAAAGGTCATATCGACATAGTCACTCTCCAAAGACTATCAAATGCTGGCAATAGCAAATAGCAACTACAATACTTTCAAAGAAAGAATATCGCAAACATAAACAACCGAGCACACGGCATGTCTCAATTTTTTAAGCAAAAGTATATACTACAAATACAGTACAACGTCAATTCAATCCCAAAAAAGCGTATTCGATCATCAATTCATCCAAGGACGTTGAAACTTCCAATCTTCAAGTTTAATATATACTAATTTATTAACTCTCGATAGTATGTTGGTATGTTACTGCTACACGTTAGTTATTTGACTTTTATGTTAATTAAGTGGTTTTCGCGAAAATAGTTCGTGTTATCTTCTTATCCGCCTAAAAATAAGTAGATTCGTAATATTCACTTACTAAGCTTTAAACTGCCATATTCAGGAAAGCACCATGGTGAAGATGAAGAGTATCGTACAACTACCCCGCCGGTCGCGGGTTCGAATCCCGTTAGAAGATTTTGATTGGGACCTCCGTAATGCCTTACTTCGGTATGCATACTGACCCTGTGCTTAGAAATCATTTTTCATGCTCGACATTTTTCATGCTCAATTTAGTTTTTGCACAAAATGTTTTTCACCTGTAATGCCAGACATATGAAAAAGGTAGCGTGTATTATATTATTCATATACTGGTTGAATGCAATGGATCATTTCATGCCGATATTGAAGAAATATGTTGCGTTTATGTTTACAATGGTGATATTGTAAGTTTTACCAAAGTGCTCAGTACAATATGTCAACAACATCTGTAACATTGTTTAATATTGTTGTTATATCAAGTCATGTTCCACTTAAACTTGATATTAAAACAAATCAGACAGATACGAATTGAAATCATGCAAAACTTGCATTCAACATTCTTGTGCTACATTCAAGTACCAATCCCTACAATAATGCATGTTTGTGGTCGAACATCTTCAGTGTCTTCAGCACTTTGATTTGTACAAGTCACTATTGAATCTGGCCATAAGTTCCAGACGTGAATGGTACATGACACAAATTGATACGTATAGGTATCAGTGTTACTTCTTACTTACTTGGTTTATTTGATGTTGTCGTTGACTAATGTATATAATTATGCCATTGTAAATGTATAATTATGTTCTTTAATTGGTTTTAAAAGTCTTATACTTGCTTGGTCAATATTGCTGTGTATACAAGTACTGAAGTGCTGGTGTATATATGTCTTTGTATTCTAGTTTTGCACATATTGAGCTGTGACATATACAAAGCATATGATTAAAATAAACGTATTTTGAAACACAATACACATATTCAGTTCTGATATACAAAAACAATGACTCCGTGGTTCTATTTTATTACTTGATGATACCACATCAATTCATGTACTTGACTTTATTTAAGATATTTCACTACAGTAGATTTGTACTTACCTCAAAGTGAATGTGCTCACGTTCTTCTGACGGTGAAGATTTGCAGCTCTGCTTAGGTCATCTGTCTTCGGTAGGTTGACATCTTCTGGCGTCGTTAATTCTTTAATTCGGACAGAGCCCTGGGGGACCCCGGATGTAACAGGAACTTGATAAGCCCTGTAACCGTTAACAACTACTGACACGGATCTACCTATTAAAAAGAACTGGATCCAAGACAAGGTTTAACTGGGGACACCTTCTTCTAAGAATAGTAATTTAAGATGGTTGACTTTGCCGAAGGCTTTACACAAATCAAATAGGACAAGGTCGGTCTGTTTACCTGAGAGGTTTTTGGATATTTCATCAACTAGCTCAATGAGCCGAGTCTTGCAGGACGGACCGTCTTTCACGGAACCCATGTTGCAGCTCAAACAGTATGTTGTATTTTCAGAAATGCGTGGGTAGGCTAGATGCAATTATGTTTTCTAGGAGTTTACGTAGAATACAGGATAGCGATATGGGTCTGTAGTTTGCAGGGTATCGTATATTAGGATTTTATCGTTGGTACCGGTTTCCCACATGACCAACGCCCCTAGAAGAGGTTAGTTATTTTAAGTTTCGGAGGATAGTGCAAGATACAGAAAGCGTCCCAATCCCAGAGACACCCCTGGTTCTTTTAACATGCCAGGTGTATAGCACCCATACATGGGACTTCGGTTTTTGTCTCATCCCAAAGACTGTTAGTAATTTTAGTTGGTCAACCCCGGGAATCGAACCCGCTACATCGAGATTACAAGTCCCGTGCTCTACCGATTGAGCTAACCGGGCTGCAGGGTCGCTAGTATCACCTCTTTTAAATAGTGGTGCGACGTTTTCGTCCAATCGGATGGGAGTTGACCAGTGTTAAGGGATCTATCTGTCTTGTAATACTGCCTCACACCTATCACGAGTATTATGGGCAGGGTGCACGCCGGGTGTTAATAAAAGATAAAACAACTGCAAGATAGTTCTTACAGTTAAGAGAATCAAGATTGTTAAAACTGTTAAAATAGTAAAAGAATAAAAGGTTTAAAAACAACTATTGTACGATTAATAATTGAGTTGGGCCACTGCCTGCTTGAATGATTCAAGATCAGGCAGGATCGCAATATGCGTGGGTAATCTATTCTACAGGACTGTGGTATGGGGGAAAAAAGAGTACTTAAAGAAGTCCGAGTTTGCATGGGTTTGGCGGAGACTAAGGGGGTGCATATATCTTGTTAACCTGTTTGGGACTTTTAGGTAACTGGGTAGGGAGATTGCTACAAGATTGTAGTATATTTTGTAAAACATAACCAGTTTTGAGGCTTGACGCCTATTCTTAAGGGTGCTCCAGCCGAGGGTGTTCTGCACATCTGTCACACTGGTATCTCTGGAATATTAACCTGGGTGTGTGGCGACCATACAGATGATGCATACTCTAATTGTGGTCTGACTAATGTTTTGTAAGAGAGTGATTTGATATATTCATGTTTTGTTTTGATGTTACGTTTGAGGAACCCTAGTGTTCTGTGTAGCAGGAATGCTTATTTTAACAGTCATTTCTTATTAATATCTTCTAAATACCAATGTTCAAATGTTCTTATTTTGTGACCTAATGTTATTCAATAGAACTTGTTTGATATTATTTTTGTTTTTACATGCAGGCTGTTTTGTTATTCAGTCATCTGGCACTATTTCATCTAATTTTAGTATCCTCATTGTGAAAAGCATGCACTATCCTTCTGATAACTTTGTTAAAATGGTATTATACAGTGAGGGTAGTTCATTTATTTCCCATAGTCGCTACTACATAAGGACTATAAAGACAGAATTAATCACGTGGATTTTGGTCTGCTTGAGGCGCACAGAAACAACAAACGCAACAATCAGGAATTTTAAATACGATCTGAGGATAAAACAAAAGAAGTCAGCCATAACATGTACTATACATTTATTACGCTGAAGAGCATCAGTTGTTATTGGTGCCAGACTAAAATTTAATTAACAGACACTAACATAAAATGTGTTACCTTAGGGATAGTCTCTTTCCCAAGTGAACCTAAGTAAAAACTGAATAATAGCTACATGAACTTCTAATCAGAAAGACACCAGAAATGAAACGATATTGGCAGGAATGGATCTTCCTTAGTTTCAAACACAACATAACAGCAATAATGGTAAAATAAATGAATAAATACACGACGTTGTAGTGGTAACGATTTGAGAGTCTGCACACAAGTAGTTGAAGGATCAGAAACCATTCATGCCTTTGTTTTTTCACAAAATATAAATCATAATTGTTACCTCATCTCAGATACACACCAACCAGACGATTTATTTTTTGTAATGTCATTTTAATAACTGGAAGTGGTATTTATGTATTTTCTTAGTATGAACTACTGTATGCTGTAGAATGTACAAGTCTCAATATCTTACTAACATTTTTATTAAGCGTTAGATGCTTTGAGACAAATACAATCACTTACAATATGACCAACGCAGACGAATAAGTCACATTATGTCTGATCTGATACACACGGCAATCAGAGGCTGCTTTTCTCCTGCCAGAAGTATAATGCACTTCTGCAAAACAAAAACAAACGCGTGGTAATGTATTTAATAACATTTATGCAATCCACCACAATTCTGTCTACCAATACTAGCAATCTAAATGTTACCACTCTGTCCTATCAGTACTTACAATCCTCCTGCCACTTATCTCCCCAATACTTATGCACATTACGTACCACTCTGTCGCCCAATACTTTGCACCCACCACTTGTCCCTTCGATACTCTGCACGTGCCCAACCACTATCACCCCAATACTTAGTAACTTACTACCACTTCTGTCTCCCCAGTACTTATGTTATCCCTCCCACCACTTGTCTCCTCTCAATACTTTACAATCCCTTCCACCACTTGTCTCCTACGTATGTAAAATCCCATCACTTATCTCCTCAATACTTATGCAATCCCTTCCACCACTTGTCTCCCAATACTTAGTGCAACTCCCACCACTTATCTTTCGATACTTAGGCAATATTACTACCACTTGTCGCCTCAATACTTATGCAATCCCTTCCACCACTTGTCTCCTCTAATACTTATGCAATACCGCACCACCACTTATCTCCTCAATACTTAGGCAATCTTACTACCACTTGTCTCCTCAGTACTTATGTATTACTCCTTCCTCCACTTGTCTCCTCAACACTTATGCAATCCCTTCCACCACTTGCCTCAATACTTTATACAATGCCTCCTACCACTTGTCTGTCAATACATATGCAATTTCTCCCACCACTTGTCTATTCAATATTTCATATGCAATTTCTCCCACTCACTTGGTCTATTCAATACTTATGCAATCCCTCCTGCTCAATTGTCTCCCACATTATAATCCCTCCCAACACTTGTCTCCCCAATACTTCGCAATTTCTCCCGCCACTTGTCTATTCAATACTTATGCGATCCTCCCACCAACAGTTCTTTCAATATATATGCAATTTCTCTCCACCACTTGCCCTCTAATACATATGCAATCCCTCCCAACACTTGTTTCCTTAATACTTATACAATGCTCTACCACTTGTTCATTCACACTTATGCAATCCCTTCCACCACTGCCTCCTCAATACTTATGCAATGCCAACACTTGTCCTCAATACTTTCATGCAATTTCTCCTGGCTACTTGTCTCACACTTATGCAATCCCTCCTGGGCACTTGTCTCCTAATGCTGCAATTTCTCCTGCCACTTTCCTATTCAATACTATGCAACCCTCCCACCACTTGTCCCTTAATACTTCCTATGCAACTCCTCCCACCACTCTGTTCATTCAACACTTATGCAATCCCTCCCACCACTCTGTCTCCTAAATACTAATGCAATACCTCCAAACTACCTGTCTCCTCATTACTTATGCAATCTTCCTCTACCACTTGTCCCTGAAAGTCCTCATTACTATGCAATCCTCCACCACCAGTCCTTATTGCTGCAATCCCTCCCACCACTTGTTTCCTCACAGAAATCCTTCTAGGACCACTTTTTCCATTACTTATAACTCGTCTAGACACGTTTTTCCTCAATACTTACGCAATCCCTTCCCAACACTTCATCTCTAATACTTATACAACTCACTGTAATCTCATGTCTCCTGACATTTATTCAATCTCCACACTTGTCCAGTCTACTACTTATGCAATCCCTACCACCACTTGGCTAATTCTCAATACTTATATGCAATTCCTCCCACCACTTACCTCCTCACACTATGCAATCCCCTCACTACGTTTCCTTTATATTTATGCAATCCCTTCCTAAGTAATTTGTTTCCTCATATGAACTACAGGGAACACTTTCTTCTCAATATTTATAATCATTCTATGCCACTTAGACCTCAATACTTATGCAATCCCTTCCACCACTTTATTTTTCTCCTTATACTATGCAATCCTCAAACCATCAAAGCCCTAATACATGTAAATTTCTCCCACCACTTGTCTCCTAATATTACAATCCCTCCCACCACTTGTTTCCTCAATACAAAATCCCAGGACCACTTTTCCTAATACTTATGCAATCATTCCTACACGTTTTTCCTCAATACTTACGCAATCCCTCCCAACTCTTGTCTCCTCAATACTTATACAAACTCTGTCTGTAACTTCTGTCTCCCAATACTATATGTGGATCCTCCCTTACACTTCTGTCTATTCAAGCCACTTATGCAATCCTCCACCACTTATCCTAAATACTTGCAATCCTCTCTCCTTCACCACTTGTCTCTCAATACATATGAAATTTCCTCCCACAACTTGTCTATTCAATACTTGCAATGCCTTCCACTTCCTTTGTCTCCCCGAAGACTTATGCAATCCCTCCCAACACTTGTCAACTAATATTTATAAATGCCTTCCACTACTACTTCCTCAAAACTTAGGTAATATTACTACCACTTGCTGCCTCAATACTTACAACCTTCCACCACTTGTCTCCTCAGGCTTATGCAATTTCCTCCCACCACTTGTCTCCTAAAATACTTATGCAATCCCTAACTCTTCTTGTCTCCTCTACAATCAGGTGCAATTTTCCAACACTTGTCTCTCAATACGGTGCAATGCCTTCCACCACTTGTCTCTTCAATGACTATAATCCTCCCAACACTTGTCTCCTGGGAACATACTTATGTGTAACTTCCTGACCACTCTCTCTCCTGTTATATATGTGCAATTTCCTCTGCATCACTTGTTTATTCAATACTTATGCAATGCCTTCCTGTGTTCACTTCCATATCTCCTCAATAATTTCTGTGCAGTCCCTCCTAACCACTTGTCTCCTCAATACATATGCAACATCTCCAACTATTGGTCATCTAATACTTATGCAATGCCTCACCACTTGTCTCATACTTATGCAATGCCTCCCACCACTTGGCTATTCAATACTTATGCAATGCCTCCCAACACAAGTTCTCTCAATACTTATGCAACCTCCCACCACTTGCTCTCTTAATACTTATGCAGCAATCCCCCCAACCACTTTACAATAAGGCAAGGCGGCAATTTCCTCCCACCACTTGTCTCCTCAATACTTTTGGGTAATCCTAACACTTGACTATTCAATATTTTATGCAATCTCCCACCACTTGTCTATTCTAATACTTATGCAATGCCCCCAAAATACGTTTCCCCTCAATACTTAAAAATCCCTCCTACCACTTGTCTCCAGGAACACTTATAATCCTCCAACTACTTGTCTCCTCAATATATGCAATTTCTCCCACCACTGTCTCTGGCGCTTGCAATCCCTCTCTACCATTCGTTTCCAATATGAAAGTCACTAGACCACTTGTCTCAATACTTATGCAATCCCTAACTTCTTTGCTCCATTATATTTACTGCAATCCCTTCCCACCACTTTTTTCCTCAATATTATAATTCCTCCCATCTCTTGTATGTTAGGTTGCATAATCTGTCCCATCACTTGTCTCACACCTTATAAAATCCCTTCCGCCACTTAGTTTCCTTTCAATACGCATGCAATGCCTCCAACCACTTGTCTATTCAATATTTATGCAACTTCCAAACCACTCTGTCTCATAACATTGTGTTCTCCCATCACTTGCCTTCTAAACTTTCTATCACCATCCGATCAAAATCATAGAGTAAAGTATAACTGGTACAGTGGGATATAATATACTATCACCTGCAGTCGCTATTCAAATGTACTTAGACTGTTGTTTGTGAAAGCAGAGTAGGTGTCTTCAGACACCAGAGCTTTGATTTCAAAATACATTGATACTGATTTAGAAATAACCCCTTTACTAATTGGTTCATCTAAGTCTACTTCAGCGTTTTTCAACCTACATTATAACGTCTCACGTGTATATTACATGAAACGGATTTAATTCAGCCATGACTATCTCCTTTATTACGGATTTTTTGTTCTGGTTACGCATCAAATAACACTAGTCCTGGTAGAACATGTTCTATATATTATTTAAAATTAATGTGCATTCATAACCAAGCCCATTTCATAATTCTACAATTCCAGTAAACTTTCAACAAAATAGCACAAAACTAGGATACAAGCCATTTTAAAGTAACGTCATAGCTTCTCTTACATATATATTCCGGAGTCGGAAGAAATGACGTAAATACAATTTTGAAGCATCTGAAAATGTCTTGAATGACAAAATAAACAGTCAGTTTATTTGTGCTTAGTCCACTCAACCCGTTCGAGGGTGTAAGAAATCGGTGGACCTATAAAACAGCTTTTCTAGAATCTGATAATATCAAATGGTAATCATGAACAGAATATAACCTTTGGGACTTTTACCAGAAACTCTACACTGCAGATAACTAACGCGAATTGATAGAACATCCTGCCGAAATCATCACGATTGAAATCAATGACGCCAAGTAATATTTTCTTTATCTAATATCATACAGTGATTATGACGAAAACGCCGCGAGAACTACATACCGGAAGACACCTGCAACTAATAAAGAAATTTCACCGAACTAAAAATACGTTTGAAAACTCTGTAACATCGTAATATTTTTATATGTTTGTTTGTTCCGGCTAAAAATACTTATTAGATCGAGATATACTTGAATACTTCATGAAAATATTCATATCAGCGTAAGTTTTAGTTTGGGTCATAACGATCCGTCTAGTTAACTCGTAATAGTAAACTGCTTAATTGACCTCTCTTGACAATAAAGATGACTTGGGATAATAATATGATGCATGGGTGGCGTTTCTATACTCTCGCATGGATATAAATAATACAAAGATAACGGTAAATAGGTGACTGTTCCATAAGTGTTTCACTTCAGCTCAAGGGGTAATGTGTTGAACCTGCCAGTAAGTGTACTATCAATACTAAGTTGTAAGTGGGTAAATACAACAGAACAGAAAAAACATTAGTCTTTGATTTATGACTGTATAAATTTGTATGAAACCTAATTGTTGATTTACTAGAAGAAATGTTAGTTTCTGTCAGTGTGTTTTTATTATCTCGATAAACTCTGAATCTGTCACATGCTCCAAGTGTTTCGAGTGGTCCAGCGAGCACACCTGTTCGAAGGGTGGTCAAACGTTTTTCTTACCGGCATTAAAACTTAAACACATAGTATTGTCACATTTGATGAGAACACCCTCTGACTAAATTCCCTTTACTTTTTATGTGGTTAATGATACAAACACTGTCTATAACTAAAGAATAATTTCATCAAACTCCGTGTGCAGAGATCTCTGTCAGAGATACTTATATATAACATTTTAGACTTGGGATCAGACCAGATGTTATTAAACTAAAAACTATGAAAGAGAGAATGAAAATACTCACAAAATCTATACTTTTAGGGATTTCCATCAACTTTTATAAATGAGAACCAGCTATTTGAAATTTCATTTTACCATTTACATTCAAGTATATTTTTTCTTTCAAGCATATATTCAAAATAATGTGCTAAGTACGTAAGTGACATTTGATGGAAATATACGGAGCAATATGCGTCAGATAATTTTACTGAAGAAATATAGACACGGTGAAGGTAAATCTCACAGACGTCTGCGCTGACTTGCTACTGCTAATATAGAAAAGAGTATTACTAATTGAACCAGAACATACCCTAAATGTAGTTCACGCTATAACAGCTTTCCGAAGGAAGGGAGGTATCTTAAATCTACGTTGTAATTTACCTTTCATAGTATTTACTTCCCCGAGAAACTGTCACAAAATCGCGGCATATTCATCACATTATTTTTTCACAATTATTTTTTCTTCCGCAACTACTACTCCTACCGCATTGTTGACTATTTCATCGCAACATCAAATTTTGCAAAAGAACCTATGACTTCCATAGGAATATTACATTTACTTCTTGTGTAAAGCGTATTATAAATGATACTGGCAACAAGGCAGTCTAAAAGACAGCTATATATCCTCTGTCGGAAGAACACCGAAGGAACGAAGGTTACTGATGGTTATACAAAGCGTACTTTCTAAAAGGCAAATAGTTTCTGATCTGTTCAAGTGATGAAGTAGCTACAAAGCAAATATGAGCGGACATAAATTCTGGACATATTACCACTTATGACCTGGGTTTAACTGACTTGAGACAGCATGACGAGCCTATGGGTTCTGCATATTGTTTCGATACGGGGAACATTAACTGAATTTCATCAAAATCCTGAAGGGGTTATTGAGATATTTGAGCGACAGGAATTCAAGAATCCCAAAAACCTTTGACTTTGGTTGTGACCTTGACCTTTGAGCCAGCACGACCGGCTCCTGGGTTCTGCAAATTGCATTGTCTTGATGAGGTGAACATCTGACCCGAGTTTCATAAAAAATCTTTCATGAGATTAAGGAAAAATTGAGCGGACAGGAAATGTTAAGGGAAGAAGAACGGACTGATTTAGAGACTATTTCTATAATCCCCCACTGTTTCTCTGTAGCGGGCATAAAATGGAAATATCACATTCAAAGCATGTGTCTAAATACACAGTGAAATTAAAAGCTCAGATTAGAGCTTAGGTTACGCTTTTGGCCTTGGAAATAACCCAAACTTATCTTTGCAATAGTCTAATAATGAAGAGAGATTCCCGATCGAATTTACGAGGCAAATGAATTGTCTGTAAGAATGATAACAGAATATAATAATGAACAGAACAGTGTAAGGCGTTATTAAGATAAATTTAACTCTGAAAGACATGTCGGCGATGTAACCTAAGCTAATATCGAGCGAACCGACTATGAATAACAATTGTAAATAAGTAAATAAATATCGTACGCGCCACAAATTATCCTGTTGACAGGTTGTTGTGCTGAAGCTGCTGACCCATGGCTAAAATACCTAAGAGAATTCCACAGGTAATACATTTTGGAGGTAATGCAATAATATGAAAGCTGATCAATGAACACAGATATCTGATCAGCAGCTTCCTCGCACAAACAAAAGCAATTGTCAAACTTTGTACAGAAACAATTTGTTAAGAAAGCCTATCAGCGCATACTTCACATATTTTTTCATTATTGTATATGACACCAAAAAGAAATCAGGTAATTTGCTTTAAGAAATAAAAAGTTCATAACTTATGAAAGAAATTTAGACACATTTGCATCTAAACAGTTTGGAAGAATCTTTTCTCTTTAAGTTAATGATGTCTTATTTTGAAAATTCAAGTAAATTAGCAATGATTTAAGCTGAATGAAGTAGTTGAAAGTAAAAAGCTAGTAAATCTGTATTGTTTTCAAATGCTTATTTAGCTTGCAGGTATTTGTCAAGAAATAAGGGAAATCAATCAGCATATGTTAAGTCCTCCAAGCGACCAAGGCAAGTATTCTCGAACGCATTGAACCTTTGACGTATAATAGCCAACGTCATGTTATCTAACAAGACGGCCGAAGTTGTCACCTTCGGCCTGGCTTTGACCGGAAGATCCTCAGAACGATTCCATTTTGACGAATGTTCATGATGTAGGCTTCTTGTGGCAGTAACCCGCTTAGCGATGTAAGAGACGTTGACGCCGGATGCAATTTGCAGAAGCATGAATCTGTTCATTTTCTTGAAGCGGCATCTTGTTAACTTATTGGCTTGAAGGACATCTCCATGCTTTTAAAATTGTGTAAAATTAGTAATGTATGGGCATTATTTTGTTACCATGATAGCAACCATCGCGTTACGAAAGTTGCTTCAATATAAAAAGTGCATGTGCTCTCTTTTTGGTGCCGTATATTTATATTATTACATCAAAATACAAATTCAGTTCATCCATATAATACACATATTCTATCAACTAAACGGTTGACCACCTTCTCTGTCTGAAAAGAAAAACACCACCCCAGGATCTCTTCTTCATCTTAACAGCTTAATACTTCTTACCTTTTATTTCTTTTCCTGCCCTTTGGTTAATGTTGCAGACGAAATGAAACACAGGACATCACATCACCTGCAGCGACTTTTAAAATAATGCTCCTGTCACATTTTGTCGTTATCCTTTGTTTTAAGAATTGTTGTGCAACAACTTGTAGTACATGACGCCTTACACGGTCCTTGGTTTTTTTGCACTGTTGTATGTCATGATTCAGGCGGATTAAACATCAGCATATGTGACGCAGTCTTGTTAATGGCCTTCCCGGCGTTTACCGTGCTGTATACATAGATTCATATGCTTAGAGTGCGGACACAATTCACTGAGCTTGGCATGAGAGTTCAAATATTATTGTATATTTGATGGACGATTCGCAGTGGCAAAGCTACTGTCGACTTACACTTTTTGGAAGCCACAACAACTGATGCAGAGTGCATTGTTATTACCAGTTTTATTCTTACGTAATACACTTATGTGCACGTTGAATGAACTTAGACTTTACGTACTTAGAATGTCACAAAATTTAGTTGAAATATTGAAACAGACTTAAATTGCCAGCAATGACAGAAATATCTGTTAAACACTAGCTATGACGAATGTTCTAACACGTCTATTATATCGCTCTAATTCGTGTCTCAAACATGTCTAACCACAACACTTACTTCTAGTATGAAAGAGCTGCATTACTTGCATAACACTGAATCTCACAAACATCACAATAGGATCCTTAACTATCACTGACTATACCTTAGTCTATATCCAACCTTAATACATGTGTTATGCTTTCTTATTTTCATATCTTATTGAACAGGAAACAAAAACGTAGGGATTTTTTGTAGTACTTCTCCTGTTCAAAGAGGCTATTTTATTCATATTTAGATTAGACTAAGCGCTGTCTCCTTCTACTGAGAGAAAAACAACACACCTGTTACTAAAACGTCTATTATCTTATTATTTTTATTCAGTCATTCATTTATTTATTTACAGGCTAAAACTGATCAGCAAATATTGTGTATACTTATGTGCGCGAATACGCCGATTATATATAATCGCTTAACAAAGCCTTGATGGATTTTATGTTTTTCAAGTTTTCAACTATTTCTATGGTCGAGCATCTGGAAAGAGACATTTGAACTAGTAAATAAGTGCCAATGATTATTTTTTCATCATTTGATTTGCCAGAAACTTGCAATAAAAATCTGAATAATTTTCATGTTAGTAACCCAAGAGCTGAAATGACATGTTTTAATAATAATTGTGAAACAAAACACAATGCTAAAACAGGTTCTAAAAGCTTTCTATATACGCAATTGTCAGGTGACAAATGCAAGACCAACACAGATTACATTTAGTAATAGCACTTCATTTTTTCGCTGGTAATCATTTGATTTTGGACAAGTTAACTTAAAGTCAGATTTTGAAATGTTCAATTAGAGCAATTGTGTTCTTTTCAGCTTAAGAACCTGTTATGTCTCTTCTAGGTTTTTTATAATGTCTGGTTAGAACAAAATGTTGGAAAATTTATTGATTTATTTTTTATTTTAGTAAACAAAGAATAAATGGATCAATTTGCACAAAACTGCATAGGGCAGGGATAAATATCTGTGGTGAGGATTATTGTATAGGCATATAGCCTCCTTTCAATTTCAAATCCATATTTAGAATGTTCTCACTATTAAATTTAGCTTATTAATACCACCAGATTAAGAGTTTGTCTTGAAGCAGAAATGCTGGACTAGACCAACTAAGCAAAAAAATTATAACGAAAGAAATTACTATCGGTAACAAACAATGATGACGAGCATCACCTTTGTTACTGAATGTCCTTTTATAATGATGATCTGAGAAAAATTTATCCATAAAAATTTCATGGAACCACGAAATATGTCTAAATCTATAGAATTAAACTCAGAAACAGGAATGCCATTAGAAAATTAGGGATACCACCATGCTGCTTTTAATAATAGTAACTAATGTTTATACATAAGTAATATAAAAATATTTCTAAGAACTAAACTAGATTAAATAATTTTTCTTATGGAAATAAAATCCTGATCAGCTTCTTGAAACACTGCACTTATTTACAAATGGTCTTTGTAGGGTGATTTTATTTATTTCAGTGTCATGAAATGATTATATTAAGATTTTGTGTGTAAACTCTTATGTGATTTCGTTTCAGATAAGAGTTGTATAAAATTCTATTTTGTAAGTATGTAGCCTTAAAAGAAATAAAACTAACAAGTTGATATTTTAGCTAGGTATAATCATTATTTTAGATAATATTCTCACAGAATTATATATGTAATTATTTTCTGTGGTTCATATATGATTAATAATATAATAATAGTTTTCTGGTTATTTTTATGAAACTGTAAGATATAAAGGCTAATGATGTGCTGCGCGCATATTATGATGGGAATGAATACCGAATTCGGGCATCCAACAATTGTATAGGCATATCTGAAAATCTGATGCAGGTTTCGAATTTCCAGCGTCCGACTAACGTGCATTTAGCTACAGATGCGTTTGAATGCTATATACGTTATTTGCATTCGCCATGGTCGAGTTGGTTTTACATAGGCTGAAGTTCCGCACATGGTAAAAAACAGAGAAAACGTCAAGTTTCCGTTATAACTCGTGATAAAATTCGATTGCATTTTTAACTGAATATTATCATTACGCACCGTCTGCTCTCCGACAGGCCCGTAAAGTGCAATGGAACACGTACGTCGGTTGCTTGAAATGTTACGCGCCAGCCGTGACACCGACCGTTGACCTTTTTTTGCTTAAATTTCCGTGGATCGAAGTGGCATTGTGAAAATATTCAGAGTCTCGTAAACATCTTTCGCGCTTCGATCTTTAATAATTGTAGGCATGTTGAACTGCGTGATCGCGATTCTTAAACATACAAATGACTTTCCTCTGGGGTAATGTAAAAACATGTAAAACATCGGTGGTCATAATCAACAGTGCAGTCGACTATCTTGCGCGTTTACTAAATACAATAGTTAACGAATAGAATGCGTGAAATAATGATTACACGTGTCAATTTTTAGCATTGTTATAATTAAGATCGTGACTTGAAGCATCTGACACTGTTATCTAAACACTTAAACGACCAAAAGTGAATGTGAACGATTACTTTAATTGAAAACAACTGGGTATAGAAATTATGTATATATGACTCCACGTGGCTTTATTACGATTATAATACAAATACATTATGAATGAAACTAATGCTTTAAGAATAATCAACATAGGTCTGAACAATGGAAATTAGTTTGAATATCTTAAATAGAATACAATATTCGAAGACTGCCCCTATCCTTACATATAAAAAAATTGGGAAAGAATTTACACTAGGTAAAGATTGAAACTTCATATACATGTGTGGTGTTGCAGTAGTACACTATGTTTAGTTTGTTTTGTTTAGGTACTGTTCGCCATCATATCTTTATTGAAGTAGGTCCTCACAGCTTTGGTGCCCAAATGAATTAACTGAACTTGAAAACCTGCAGAAACGCGCCATCATTATCAATCCTCATTTTGTGGACCTCACAGATGTGCACACCTATTTATTTTGTATCCGCCAGTAAAACATTTGCCGTGACTGTAGACATCTTATTTAATCTTATTGTCGTAATTATTTCGTTATTTTGGCGTGGTCGTTTTCACTATAAAGAATGGCACACACTGTTGATCTTGAAAATGGCCATTTACTTCGTAACATACAGTTTGCCATTGAATTGAAAGACACTTGAAGGCGGTTTTAATGTAGTATTACTTATAAATAACCAAATCGATAATGTTTATGAAATGATTCAAGGTCTGGCGAAATTTCCGTAGTCTAATAAACACGATTCGGTGCCCTGATGCGTGGCGATAACCAGCCCGGAGGCCGGAGGGATGAAACCGCAATCACAACGATAAAAAAAAAAAAAGAGTTACTTTTCTATTAGACGAAGGCCGTCAACGCTGAGCATAGATGTTACTTTTCAATTATATCATGATGTACATATTACAAAAAGTCAATAAACGCAAAAGTACAATACCCTACGCAGGTTTATTTTAATGTCGTGAAAATATGACGTCGCTGATGGCATATCGGCCCGCGTGTACTTTTTTGTATTGAGAGACAAAATCGTGAGTCGCGTAAGAACAGGTAATGGTGTAGATGAGTTTATGGCTGGAAATACAACAGATAAACAAAAAGCTCACTTCGTTTTTCTGATCAGACGAATGAATGGGATGACGTGTATGTTTTATCGCACCATTGCTGTGAAGAGATGGCGCCATTCAATCACAAGATCTGAGAAGCAGAGACTCCATTGCAACTGAATGGTTTCGTATACAAATACAAAAAGATGTGTCGAAGTGGATCGTGTGGATAACATCTGTAAGGATCAAATAAGAGACGCGAATTGCGAGTCCAGTGGTGTATGGGCAAACACTAAGCTGGGCAGTTTTTGATAACAGAGGTATTATCCATCACGAGCACTTGAGTATCTGACTAACTAGTTACATAACATATAATCACTTAACGGATATCTAAAATAATTATTGGTACAGAATGTTGGTAGTGAGGCAGAATATTAAGCACTTTTGGAAGCTGACATACATCTAATACAAAAAGTATCGCATGCTGGACTGTAGATATCGATTGTTATAATTATGACTAATTGTTATGGCCATGTGATAATTGAGTGGTTGCTATGGGTCACAGGAGAAGCATACACCACAGGATCTGCCATAAATATTATCATAGATATTTTATATTCATCTTTTGCTGTTTCTTTCAAATGACATTTATTTTCCGTGTGAATAACGTTATTCAGAAGTAACGTATCATAACAATAAATAATAACATCAGAAACAGATAAAAAACACTCATTTAGGGTAATATTTCCATCTTGAAAATAATTATTATGGAATTTACTTCTTCAGTTGACTCTTTCTATTCATCCAAATAGCTCTTTTAAAGCATTTTAAAATTGTAATTAACTAAATGTTTTAATTTACAAGAGATGGTGTGACAAAGTGATTGCAGAGTGAAACAAAAGTGAATCCACGACGTTTACAAGATCTGGAAATTGGTACTTGCAAATGAACAGCGACTAGCATTTGTCCATTTAATAAAACTGTAATTCTGCTTTAGCCTACTAATTTAATAACTGGCAATTTACACTGGCACAGGGTAAAAGATCACCTCTTCAAACAAAAATGACATTCAGAAGTTGCGCACATGAAACAGAGTTACAAATAAAACAACACATATGTGAGTTTAGTGGATGAAACGTCCACACTAGCCTAAGAGGGAAGGGAAACATTCTGAGGTCTCTTTTTCACTTAATAATTAGATCCCATCTTGTAGGAATCGCCACTTTTCTTTCTGCATCACACCCCGAAACCATGACCTCAATCAACAGAAAGGTTACTTGATCTGCTTATAACCAATCGACTAGGGATAATATGTGCGAAAGATAATTGATGTGTATATTCAATAACTAGCGGACTGCTGACGATCAAAAGACGTTAATAGGCTTTTTATACGCGGTGATTTAATTTATTTAAAAGTTCTGTCTTGTACAATGTTTCCTCAAGCATCAATCTAATTCATTTGTATAGCTATAGTTTCACTTTTTTACTTATCTTTTCAAACTCCATCTGTTTCAATTTTATACTTTCAGTTTCAACTGTTTGTTTACGCTAAAATTTAGTTTCAACTCATCTGTTTTCAGGTTTATATACTATCAGTTTAACTCATCTGTTTCTGTTATACTTGGCAGCTCTTAAACCTATCTGTTTCTACATATATTGCAGTTTCAATCACATCTGTTTCTCTTCTTTATACTTTCAGTTTCAACCCCAACCTGGAATACACCATATCTGAGGGCACAATGCAACTCCCTTAACCGGAGCAGGACGTTGGCAGGAAATGCTATCCGGACAACTGGCACTTATACGGGTTTGAAACCATCGCCGGTTTTTGGTATAGCACACAGTTGATTTAACTCCGCTTTTCGGATTTTTCCAACCTTATGGGGATATGATTGCAGGCCCAACATCTTAATGGTTTTAAAGTATGGCTGTTTTATCATAAATATATGCTATGCATTCTGTCTGAGGCATAATCACCATCCAAAGGGCTGGGTGCATATAGGCTTCCTTTCCTGGGCTATACAACAATGTTTGTTCTCACTTTATTTCTTGGCTGGTCTAAGACTATATATCTTCCATAGAATGACGGCCACGATGGCAAAATTATGTTTGTTAAGATCAGCCAGCAGAGATCAAATGCTGTAAGATAACTGAAGATACAATATGAAGTTTGAGTTGTTTTTAATATATGTTATTGCTCTTTTGAAGTGGTATATGGATATATTTACTCCACCTAGACTCATATTACCTGAGCTGTTTGAGAGTTTGTCGTGATGATAATGACCCTGTAATTTTTCATATGAGCTAAGCTTTTGTATTGTTGTTTGGCACTTTACAGATTCAAATACAGCTCATTCATAAATGCAATATAACTAACACTTTATTGGAAAAATTCATTTGATAAGTCAATAGTATTTAACCAACATTTAAAAAATATCATATTATTTATTGAATAAATCACCTATAATAAGTCTTAAGTGGAGTTCAAAGAGTGGAATATCATAAAGGGGTAGACTTACATACTTCTGCACCAGATTTGTTCTCCCCATCGTTAGGTCCATTCACAGAACGTACTTCCTTCATTAATTTTATGAGTGTCATATCAGCCACTTAACAGAACAATAATCTTGACAACAACATTGTGTGCACTTCATTTTGTGTGAATTGTCCCTGAAAGCTCTACAGTACACATCTCAAGACAAACCAGAAACGCACCGTGTAAATATCAACTTTATCGCCTAAATACAATGACATGATTTTTAAACATTGAATATAGTATGCAAAACCTGAATCAATGAGTCAAGTATACTTCACTTTTTGAATTATTTGAGATCTGGATTTATAAAGCACTTTTATTAATGTTAAACCTGTAAGTATACATCCTTTTATAAATAGTATCTTTTGTTAGAGTTTGACTTTGTCTATTCTAACATTTCCGTATCGAGTTATTGCGTTTCATCATCATTATATATGATTGATATTTTGTACCGGACATGAAATAATCTGATGTTTAAAATGTACTGTAGTCAATCATATCTATGTTCCTTGTATTTTTCAATTTATAGCATTATATTATATAGTGGACATAAGGAATGCAAATCAAGTAAAGGCATATTCTCAAAACAAACTGATACAAGAAAGAAGATTAAAATGTTGAACCCGTATGCACCTTGGTCTTTAGATGTATTTGAACATGTTACAGGTTGCCCTGATGAGATGAACAGTTTATAATCTTCAAAGAAATATAGTCTCGCGACATTTGACATAAGCGAGATACTTGACCTTGGAGCCGGGTGACGTTGGGAAAACATATTCTGCACATCAGTCTCGATATGATTGAACATTCTACCCTAGTTTCATGAAATCCACCAACGTGTTTAGGAAATAAAGTGTAATGAAAATCCTTCTGCTCCAGACATTGTAGCTGAACACGAAACACAAGGTTCGACTTCGTTGTGTCATTTGACCTTGAAGCAGCAACTGCATATGGGTTCTTACGTCGTTCACGATAATAAGTTCTTACAAATTGTTTCAGATGCACATTAGAGCTGCAGGTGGATATGGCATGTCGTTGGAATACAGTCACTTTCCCGGAAACATATATTTGAACTGTTTTTATTCAGTATTATCAGCATTCTCTTCTGAAGAACTGGTTGCAATGTGTGGAGCAGCACCGTGCACTGTGCAATTTTACTATTATTTGTGTTTATCTTATTATCCACGTTCATATCAAAAACTGAAATTTTGACAGCAAATAAACAAATTATAAAATTTGCCATGCTGGGCAATAATATAAATATATAGAGTTTGATAATTAAACTTATATGTATTTTAGAAATTAAAGCCAAGACATCAGTTTCCTTTGTTTCGCTGCCATGTTAATAAGAAGCTGGTCTTGATGGTTTGAATTTTACAAACATTGGGTAAGATCAGGTCATTTTGCTATGATGCTTACACTTGGCTCATTATAGACATTTTTGGTCGTGTTTCTACATGATTTACGTTATGCATCTTTTCTTGTTCATTTGAAAATAAATGCCCATTTGAATATATATCATGACTCACAGTGACCACATAATTATTAATCCATTCAAAATTAAAGTCCCCACTGAAATATGTGAGTATTTATATCAAATGCAACATTGCCATGTCAAACAGGCAGTAACATAATCAATAGTTGTGAAAGTTGTCCTTGTGCACTTATGATTTTATGTGGTAAAGTACCGAAAATAGTTGTCTCTCAGCAACTTCACATTGCAGTGCTGAAAATTGAAAGGCTGTCTCCTCAGCACCTGCATGGCGGTGCCGGCGTACCGAAAATAGTTGTCTCCTTTTGCACGCGCACGCGGCGGCGCTGGCACTGAAAATATTGTTCTTTGTGTACCCGCACGCGGTGCTGGTAATTTGAAATTAGGTATATTTGCAGATTTGATCGATTGTTTCAGAGAATCTGATTAAATTTTTCATACGTAAATATCGTAATCATTAAGGTTCTGTGCAAACAACTATTAATAAACGATAAACAGCAAGAAATGCAATAAAAGTTTCCATTTGATTTAATGCCTTTAAAGTAACTTGCGCTATATATTATTATGATGCCAAATATGATTTCCTTTTGAATAGCTCCGTAATAATTTTAAGAACAACATTCAGCACTTTTGAAATGGATATTATCAAAAACATGCTAAAATGAATGACTGTATATAAAAATCAATAGTAGTGAATTCATAAACCCATAAATAGAAAATTTGAAAATCGCGAAATAAACAACTTGGCAACATAAACACTTTTACAGTAACTTAACCAAGCTTCCGCATAAGCCATGTAAAGCAATGTACGGGACATATTGTTTCACACAGTATGACGTCATTAACGAATTTAGCTAAATTATACTTCATTTGTATTTACATAATGATGTATGACTATCTAATGAACAAGCATGCATATAGTAAATACGCATTGGTACATGGGGTACTGTACAACTAAGTGGATAAATGGTTTTTGCACCGACTGTAATATGGGTTTGACAAATTTCTTCACTGGTATTTGACTTAAAAAGATAAGCAAAACCCAAACGAGATTGACAAAATATACATTAGAAGTTTCCTGGAAGCACAAATATCTATATTTATCCATACATTTATTTAACTGCATTATTTGAAATGACTGAGCTCATCAACAGATGTGGTATGTTGAGAATGGAACCTATATACGGTGTGCCGTATTGAACATCTTTTTTTCAGAATGTGTTGGACAATTTGCCTGCATTTTGAGGATTTGGTCTCATTGTGGGACCGCAACCCGTTTGCGCTGTGGCATTCGCGACACATTTTACGAACTTCGCCCGTCACCGCGGACGGAAGTTTTCCGCATTGCAACCAAAAAGATGACCACATACAGATGAGTTCATTGGAATTTCAGTCGACTTCGTTATCGGCGAAGAGATTGATGTCTGCAACAAAACTTTGTCATGGTGTTTGCAAACATTCCATAGCAAAATCACGTGTTTGGTACAGTGATCCAATAACCAATTGAACTGGTAAGCAGAATGCTACACGTGGATAAACGTCTTCTCTTATTTACATAAAAAGCATTTAAAGATTTTTTCTACGTTATCATTAACGTCTGCTGGAAGTCCTAGAGGGAGGAGGGAAACTTCAAAGCTATACATTCTGACTGAATTAGCAGTTTTTATGACTTTAAGAACTAACTTATACAAACAAACTTAATACACTTTGAAACCAAACAACTTTTGTAAATGCAGAACAAAACAGGATTTTGGTGTGAATTTTCACATTATTAATTATTGGAAGAAAGTCCAGTCAGTAAGGTCAGTACGCTTAGTTTTTACCTTTTTGCTCTGCCCAAACTTACCTTCTAGTAGGTAGTTGTTGTATCCACACAAACAATCACACAACTAGGTCCCCTGCTTTATCTCTGTGTTAAGCAAAGTATGGTGTGTTAGAACCTTTCATTCTGGTGATAGGTAAGATTGAATAAACAATAACAAAATAACAATAATAATTAAATAGCAACATTTATTAAGGTGCACCACGTAAATACATGTCTTTGGCTAATGAACAGTATAGATGATAGTAATTGCTATATCAGTATTGAATTACCATCTTACCAGCTGTATTATAGTTGGGGATTAATAACCAACTACCAACGAACTAGTAGGTAGATGGTTATTCGAATATCCAATTACCAACTACCATTCACTGACCAAATTGACGCTAATAATGGTGTCATATTTAATACTCTGCACAATTCCTGGATCAAACTTGTGCTTCTTTTTTCCTCGTTTTGTTAATGAATAATCAGTTTATTTTAGGGGTGAAAATGAAAGATAAAAAGACAACCTGCTTTTATCTGCATATTTTCAACCTGAAGGAAACTTATGTTGACACCCCATGAAATGACATCGACTTGAGCTAGAGCAATTGCTGTGGTTTTCACTGAGACAAAGAAAATTGTAAAACAAAATAAAATATCCCGCAAGTGCTTCGAAGTGAAAAATATATTGAATATTTATAAAGGTAAAATTAAAATCAAAAGCTAAATAATATTATTGATAATTATACTGGAAAATTTCATGATCTTTCGCTATAAAGATAGCCAACCACATCCGGTTCTGTAATGAAAGGTTTTGCCTTTTATGAACAAAAATGAAGAGATTCTTACCCAGTTTGTATTTTGCAGTAAAACAAATCCAATATACAACTTTCTTGAAAGATCATGATAAATGTTACAACGTCCAATCATAAAACTATCGATGACCTGAAGCAGTGCCAAAATAGGATCAACTGAAGTGTTTGGCCAGTATTGACGGAAGCAACCGAGCTCCGATCGTGTATTAAATTATATACTCCAGCGAACAAAACTCTCAATAGTTGACCATATTTTTTCTTTCTTTATTTCTATATAAAATATATCACCAAATGCGAAGAATGTTTGTTTTATTAGATCCGTTTAGTGATTCTAAAATAAGGTACTGTAGTTTTGACAAATTGAAGATTGAAACTAAAAAAATTTTTCACTTGGTAAACAATTACATTTTAAGTGCTGTACCATATATTATAAAAACACGGGTGTGGTTTTCGTTAAAAAGACTAATTTAGTCAAGTCTGAGAAAAATATAAAAATATTCACAAAAAAGGAAATGTTATATTTTATTGTCCTGTTTGTGATTTGTTCTTCATTTAGTTGTGGAAATGTTATCGCGAGTGAAACATATAGCCCTATATAAATCTATAATAAATTTGTATGGTGAGCCTTGGCTGTGACACTTTTTCTGCCACATGTGTTCTTAGAGGAACCAACAAGGTTTGATTATTGAATAATTTTGTTGCAGTTCACCTAGCATTTTCACAAAATTATTTGGAATACGGAAAGCAGTTAATAACGGAGATATTTTCCATATTTTTTATTATCCTCGTAGACTAGATATAAATACAATACAACAATTATTTCCTGAGTCTCTGTAGTCATTACTACAAACCAAAAAAAGAAGTAGCTTTTGGACTGACCTTAGGCCAAGAATAACAACTAATTATATATAAGATTCATGAATAATAGCCTGATTTCTACACTTGGCAAAAGAAAAGCAGATGAAGCTAAATTTTAAATAAACATTATTTTTATTAGTAGTCAAAATATGTGCCTGGCTTCTTTCTATATTTGTGGCGCATTTTTCTCTCCTTGCAGGTGGTGAGCACTGCGTTTCTTCGTGCCAGAGACGAAGGTGGCAACCAGTTGATAAAATAGAGGACATTAAAGTCAGAACAGCTTACGGTTATGTCAAAAGAGAAACTGAAGAAACGCCAGACAAGGCAATGTATTCGATGGTGTGACAAGTAATATATAGAAATAAAGAGTAAACGAAATTACCGTTACAACATTGTCCAAAACATTGAATGAAAATGAAATGGTGGAAATGTTATGGTAATGACTATAAAACAAGTGACAAAGAGAGCATTATTAGAAATATTCCGATATAGACAGACTGCTAGTTTTGAAAAGCTTCATTATATCCGGTAAAAATAGTAATATGCACAATAAAGCAACATCCATTTATTTGGTCTATGTGCATATCAAAACTCTAATTATATCAAAATGCTAAAAAGAGACAGATATAAGCCTCACATGTTAGTTTTCTATAGGTTTAACTATAGTATTGAAACTATATATTTAACATGAAAAGAATAAATACTCACTTATAAATAAAATCATCAAATTGTCACTGCGAGTACACTCAACAACTTTTCTAAGTATACACCCCAATTATGTAGTTAACAAAACTATTTTTGAAAGATATTATTCATGAAAATTTGTCAACAAATAATTGGATTCATTTCTTCTCACATCTATAAAGTTGATGAGTACGAAATGGTAGATTTCATTGCCTCAGAGAGTTTATATATCAATTACACCCTAAATGTGAAATTCACAAATCAAATTATGGTAATTTGATTTCTTCTAAATTATCTAGAACAGCAAAGTTTTGTTGTGCAACTTCACTTTGGGTAATTGTTCCCCAAATATCCCGCTTCTTTGATAAAAATATCCTCTCAACACTAGCCTATTGACGGAGTTGATCTGTCTAACTAAAATAATTTCATTTCCCGCATGTATCTAATAAACTCTGTCAATTTGATCAATTGGTTCAATTGGTTCAATACAGGTATGTTTGTTTTTCTCCAAAGTAGCTACACCACAAACTTGCACCAATAGAGATCTGCTGAAGTACCAAATACCAATTTCGAAGACGATTACGTCTGCCATAAAAAATAAGTTGGAAAACATTAGGGTGCTCATTTTACAACAAATCTTCATCCGATCGAAATGAAGCGCGGAGGATAAGAATTAAAAAAAGTCTCAAAATTTCTTTACACTCTTTTACATCTGCCTAAGAACATCTTTCTTAAAGGATCAATGATCAAAACATTGCCACATGCCTGCACTCATTTGGCGAATCTATAAATGGTCGTCTAGCTGTGGTTTCACGCAGACTGATGATAGCTGCAATTTTAACGTTTTGGTGAGCTTTTGAATATTGGGATTATTGTGCTTACAGCGCTGCGGGACCAATGAAATCGGTACTCATCTTTACTCTGAGAATGTTAAATATCAATCTTTGATCTTAAGTGACTTTGAAATATTCAAAACATCAAAATATTCTTGAAATTGAATAAACTATAAGCATTTTTAGGAGATACTTGTAAAAAGTGGTTGAGTGTAAAAACCACTGGGTTCAAAAATAGCCTCTGAAAAAACAACCGAGGTCCTTAAAGATACGGAGTCATACCTTTTATTTAAAATCCCTTTCTGATAGATTTTAGACTTCAAGTCACTTTACTTAACTATAAATTGCTTCGTAACTGCCGATATAACTTCTACTAAGGTCAATGATATTCTGGCCATCATGACCTCTACTGTTTTTATCGTTGTACTGATAACACAAATACAAAGTTTGTTAACCTTATATTATATTTTGCTTTCTTGTTATATTTAGCTATCGATGAAAAATGGGCATTTGTATAATAAATCTGAACTGTGTTCTGTTATATATTAGGATTGATACTCCTTCTTGTAAATAACAACAGATACATGTTGCTATCCTTTGGCTGGCATAAATGTTATATACAACTTGAGCTTAATACGTATTATATGAAACAGTATTTTCACATTTTTAGCATGCGGTGGAGCTATACCTGAGTGTATATCTGGTTAAGCAAAACTCCTGAATGCTTTCTTAAATATAATTATAAAAATATCTTCTATCACTACATTCAACGCAATATTGAACTGCCCTCACTTACAACATTGTTTTGCTAGATACATGAACTTGATGTTTGTTAATTATACTGCCACACCAGTTAATTTAATTAATTTTCACTAGTGTATTTGATGTTTAGCATGTGCTAGCTGTTTTTACAATTTAAATAAGATATTCTCTAGTTTGTTATGTATGTATAACAATATATTTATTTTTCCATATACCTGAATGTGCAATGTAATTTTTAGTTTTTCAAGATTCTGTTTGTTTTGTATGAATGGGAAATTGCCATGTTTTCTTTGTTGTTATGAAGGCCACATAGTATATAAGTTGTATGTCAAACTTCAACATATAGCACCATTAAAACGATGGTCGCAACAAGTAAGGCGTCTGTAGCAGCTGGTGGCCAGGTCCAATTCCTCCTTTCCAATGTTCGTAGTATTATTCCCGCCAATGCCACTGCAGAATACTTAACGAACTCTCTAAGGCAAAGTAATAACGGGCAATATGATAGTATATATAATAATACTATAACAATTAAGATAAATGATTACATAATTGCATACATATGGCTATATCTGTCGTCACCTGAACTCCACCGACTCATACTGCGCTCTCCTTATGATGCCAAGGACGCCCTAAGTAAGGGGTGAACTCGAGGTGACTAATTGGTAACATTCACATGGCTTGCAAAGTCATCCTTGACTTTCTCGAGGAAGGCTTATATGCTGTTCGCACAAATCTGTTAATAATTGATTCATACATACATATGGGAATAATACATTGAAAAGAAAAAAAAATATGACAGTTAAAGCAACTTGTAGTCAGATACACCTTGCTCTGCATCTTCAAGAAGTGAAACTAAAAGTCAGATTTTGATCACATTATGGTGGCTGGATTTGACAGAAAGGGTGGATGTTACTAAAATATATACATTGTACTAATTTATACTAACTAAAAAATAGCTAACTGTTTTTTAAAGTTGATTTTCGTTTACGTAACAATATGATCCATCGAAAATAATAATGTTCTTGGCTGTTACCTCATCGGTCATCACACCATACATTTATATATGCGTAAGTATGAGAAAGCATTAATTTAATGTCGCTCTACTGACTGAGCCACTTTCAAGATCACTGTTTTGACGGTACTTGCCGAGCTAGGCATTGGTGTTATAAAAAATATCACGCACATTAAGATTACGAAACAACTTCTCCGTTAAAAATCAAAGCGTATTTATCTTATAAGATCAGTACTCGGGTTCTACCAGAAAGGTTTTTCATTGCAACCGCCTTTCAGCATATTATTATTTATTCAGTTATTTTGTCTATCAAGACATTCAAATTATATACCGACCTTTGATTTTTTGTTGAGTATTTTAGCTCGATTACGCAAATGTTCTCTTAGCTTATACACTGCCTGAGACACCGCTACTGGGCTGAACCAATCACTTGCCGCAAGAGATAGAGATTTTCATATCTGGTACAGTTGTGCTGCATAAACTGAGACACCCGTGGCATAAAATGTTTTGGCTCATAGCTCATTTGTCAAGTGTGGCTAACTGGGAATTGAACGCGTGAACCTTTAAGTTGTAAACGAACTTTCAAATTACCGCACCAATAGAGAGATAGACACATAGAGAGAGAGACAGAAAGAACGAAGGTATGTGGGTTCTGGGGCGGGGGTGGATTTGCGATGTGCAGCAGTTAATACTTTTTTAATCTCAAAGTAATGTGTATGTAATTTAGCAAGATAACTTTGAATGAGAATGAAAACAGAGGGATAATTATACTGTTGAATCCTTCTGATCAAAAAGTTTTATTTTCATATGGTTTAAAATATGAATATCCTTGGTTCACTCTGGTGGGAAAGAAAACCAAAACTGACCCCCATTCCGAGTCTATGTTTTTCTTGGGTCCATTTATTGATTGCGTTGAGTGTACTTCACAATCCCTCTTGATCGAAATCCACTTATCCAAAAATAACCTCTATGGATTTTACAAGTGAAAAGGGCATATTCTTGAATGGCACAAATTGCAATCTAAATGTTTTATTTGTTCTTAAGCCTTACTTCTACAAGAATGATTGTAAAAATTGAATAAAATCATAATGTAAATTAATCAGTAGGGAATTATGACTACTATGCTAAGGGATTTTGAGTGTCTCCCGATTACGCCCAGGCACTCAACTGTCCTGACTTGGCGATATAGTCTGGTGCAATTTGTAGGGGAAAGTTTTATCATAAAATATGCTCTTATTGCTCTTTTCACTGGTTTTACTCGTTTCTTTAAGTACTAGCATAATATCTTAAAGAATTCACACTCTATTAAAATCATCTATGGGGTTAGTTCTTGTCCCTTAAAACTATCCATGGTACACGGACCTATACAACTTCATCCATTTCCTTATCTGTCAATTTCTCTTACGGGAGTCATATTCAAAATGACACTCTTGAGTGCAGCTCGAGGAAGCGCTGCCCTGGAAATATTCGTCCTACTGAGGTTACCGACCTTCCTTATGTTTATGAATACCAATCTTCCTCATTGGAGGAAATGCATCGACCGTTAGCCGATTAAAGGTAATTATCTGCTCGAGTTTGGAGTCGAGACACTTGAATAGTCATACGCCAATAGTCTTTTTGTAAAAGTATAAAACGCGCAGAGCTTTATAATTTTAATACATACTTTTAAAACATTCATCGCTCCGTTTTCCAAAAATCATAACATCCCATATGAAATATTTACAATATTATTTCATTTGTCAATCAACATTTTCAAGCCTAACTCACCTGTTTCTTTACGATCTGTTTCAACTCACCTGTTTTAGTTTCAACCTTACATGTGAATACGACTATATTCCGAGTACAATAAATTCCCTACAACTTGCAGGGACATAAGCAGGAAATATTATCTCGGGACAGCTGGCAGACTGTAGTCATTGGTCGGAAACCACCGCTTCTACTTGCAGTGCTTTTGAGTTGGACTTTCACTTGGTTGGATTTTTTCCAACTCATGAGAGAGGTTTGCGGTTTTCGACATTTCCTTACTGGTTATGGGCTGGTTTGCAATACAATACAAACACAGCATTCTGTCCAGTACATCTCCCATCCAATGGCGTGCTTTGGTAGTAGGGTTTTCCTTCCTCGGCTATACAACAATGTTTGTTCTCACTTCTTGGCTCATTGAAGACTGGCGATATCTTCCGTTAATGACGTCATTGATGGCAGTGCATGTTTGTATCGTTTTTGTTACGTAGATAATATGTTTTGCATGTTGATAACTATTGTGCAGTGCAGTTTAAAACGTTTTGCATAATTTGTTATTTGGTTTTTGAGGTGGTATGTGGGATATATTACCCGCCTAGACTTATGTTACCCGAGCCGTTTGGCAGTTTGTCGCGTAGACGATGAAGATTCCCAAATTTACGCTAAGAAGCTGCGGTATTATGTTCGGCACTTTATGTAGAGCCCTTTATATACAGCTCATTCATGAAATGGGTCATTCAACACTCTTGTTTAAAAATATCATTTGATTTTTTGGTTAAATTTAAACTAACATTTAAAAATATGATATTATTTTGATGAACAGAAATCTACTATATGGATAAAGTCATAATGCGAGTCCGTGTTGAGGGAAATATCGGTAGATTTCACATACTTTCCCAAGTGAACTGGATTTGTTCTTTATCGTTAGGTCCATTCAAACAGAACGTATTTCCTTCATTATTTTGTGATATTTCATATCAACAACCTTCACAGAATAATAATCTTGACGAAAAAACAACAGCAATTTTTTTTGTAGAATTGTCCTCAAAGTTCCGCTGGTACATATCTCGGAGACAAACCAGGAAAAACACTGTGTATCATCAAATCTATCGCCAATACGACAGACATGATGTTCTAAACATTGAACATAGTATGCAAAACTCGGAATCAATGACCAAATATACTTACTCCTTTTTGAACTTATTTAGATCTTGGGATTTGGCAAAAGTCACTTTTGTCTGTGTTAAACTGGTGTTATACATCCTTTATAAATAGTATCTTTTTGTTAGAGTTTGACTTTGTCTATTCGTAACATTTCCGTATCGAGTTATTGCGTTTAATCATCATTATATAATTGTGATGACGTTTTAGTACCGACATGAAATAATCTGATGTTTAAAAATGTAGCTGTAGTCAACTTATATCTATGTCTTTGTATTTTTTCAATTTGTAGTGTATTTATATTATAAAGTGGGCATACGAGTGCTAAATCAAGCAAATAGATTCCTAAAACAAACTGATACAAGAAAGTGAAGGATTAAATGTTGAACCCTGTATGCACCTTGGTCTTAAGATGTGTGATTTGAACATGGGTAGCTACAGGTTGCTCGATAAGATGAACAGTTGATAATTCTTCAGAAATATAGTCTCGCAATATTTGACACATAAGGGAGACATTGACCAGGAGCCAGTGACGTTGGAAAACATATTCTGCACATCGTCTCGATATGACGAACATTTCACCTAGTTCCTTGAAAATCCACCAACTGTTTAGAAAATAAAGTTTAATGAAAATCCTTCATGCCTCTAGGACATTAGCGAACACGAAATACAAGGTTTCGACTTCAAGTTGTATCATTGATTGAGGTGTTAGCACTTGTGACATTGGTTCTTTGTCGTCTGGATGATAATAAGTTTCTTAATTTATTTCAGAGCTGACATTAGGGAGCTAGGATATGGCATGTCGTTTGGAATACAGTCACTTTCCGGAAACATATATTTGAACTGTTTTTATTCAGCATTACCAGCATTCCCTTCCGAAGAACTGTCGCAATGTGGTTAGCACCAGGTACTGTGCAATCATTTTTATTTGTGTTATCTTATTATCTCGTTCTATCAAACCTAAAATTTTGACCGCAAACAACAAACAAAATTACAGTGAATTTTATTGCCGGGCAATAATATAACATATAGGGTCGAGATTTAAACTTATGTGTATTTTGCAGAGGTTCGGGCGCCGTAAGACATCAAGCCTTTGTTTCGCCGTTGTTGCTATAGCCGGTCTGACGTTCGGAATTCTACAAACATTGGGTAACATCATAATACTTGCTGCGATGCTTACACTTAATAATGTAGACATTTCTTGGTAAAGCTTACATGATTTACGTTATGTATCTTTTCTTGTTCATTTGAATAATGTTCATTTGAATAAGATCATCATGACCAGTGACCACATAATTATTAATCCTATTCAAAATGAAAGTCCCTCACTGAAATATGTGATATTTATGATAAATGCAAATTTTGCCAAACAGAGGCAGTGAACATAATCAATAGTTGAGATGTTGTCTCCTTGTGCACTCGTTACTGCGGTGCTGGTACCGAAAATTAGTATATTTGCAGATTTGGATTTATCGTTTTTAGGAATCTGATTAAATTCTTGCTACGTAAATATCGTAATCACTAGGTTCTGTGCAAAACAACTATTAACAAACGATCAACAAGGAAATCAAATAAAGGTTTCATTTGATTTAATGCTTTAAAAGCAATTAAAAGCATATATTGGAAGATATCAATTGAACCAGACAACATGTCTTTTGAATAGCCCGTAACAATTTTAAGTATAACATTTAGCACTTTTTGAAAAATGGAGGATATCGACTTGCTAAAATGATAATGATTTTGTATATAAAAATCTGCTAGGTGGAATTCATAAACTCATAAATAGAAAATTTGAAAATCACTTGAAATAAACAACTTGCGAATATAAACACTTTTACAGTAACTTAACTAAAATATTTCGGTACATGTATAAAGCAATCAAGGTGTTTTAAGCAAGTTGTTACAACAGTATGAACTATTGACTTTGGCTTTATTATCTTTGTACTTTGTATTTATCTGAAAGATCGGACCGTGAATGTGTGAGTTAATAGGGCAAACACAAGTATTGGTGCAGCATGGGTACTGTCAAACATGACAGTTGAGCTGTATCCGACTGTAATAAGGTTTGACTATTTCTTCTACCAGTGTTTTATCCAAAATAGGTGTTAAGAAACTGCAAACGAGTTACACCATGAGGTAGGAGCACAAGTATAAGTAGCTCTTAATTTACCAAGAAGATGTCTTACAAGCGAAGTGTTTGGCAACTCTTTTCGTGGAAAAATGACTTGAATACAAAAGGAGTCATATTCAACATTTAAGAGTGAGTAGAGCATCCTATCAGTTAATTTATTTTTCTTGTCTTACCGTTCAGTGATCTTTGGACTTTAATGACAATAGATATCTATATTTTCCATAACATTTATTTAACTACCATAAATTCAAAATGATCTGTTTACTAGATGTGTATGTTGTAAATGGAACCTAGACATGAAGTTGCATTGCGATTCCTTTTTCAGAAATATTATGTTTAGTACACTTGTTCTTATTTGGAGGACTTGGTTCTATTGTGGACCGCAACTCGTTTATCTTGTAAGTATTCGGACACATTTTGACGAACTTTACCTGTCACTGCCGTTTGAAGCCTTACATTGCAAACCAAAAAAGATGCCCACATACAGTTTATCTCATGGATTTGCAATTTTCAGTTTGACCTCGTTATCAATTAAAGAGGACGAGTTCTAAGTTCCATAGTCAAAATTTGTCATAGGTTTTCGTAAAATATTCCACAACAAATCACGCGGTCATGTATATCTTTCTTTTGTCCAGTTGCTTTTCAAGTGAACTATGTGTGCTTGAACGTTGTTGTCGTATAAACATCCCATTTTATTTACATGGTAAAGCGACTAAAGATATTTTTAAGAATGGTAAATTAGTTCTGTTAGGGAAATGAGGGAGGAAACTGGATTATGGCATCTTCTGGACCGAATTAGTAAGTTTTTTTGCTGGATTTCAAGAATTAACTCTTGTACACAAAACAAACTTAATGAATTTTTTGAAACTAAACAACTTTTTACAAATGCAGAGCAAAATAAAGTGATTTTTGGGTGGACTAACATTATTAAAATGCTTTTAAAGAACCAAACTAATGTATATTTGCGTATGAATACGTTTGCCTGTTTGAATGTCTGTATTTATGCTTCTAAAACATCAGTTTATCGTTATGAGTTAAGTTCTCTTTTTTCTTTTTGCGATAACTTTTTCCATGACGATATAATAAAATAACTCTCATTTTCAAAACAAAACAAATAGAGTTGATTTCAAAGAACGTTGAATCAGTGGGATAAAAGACTGAATAACAAAATCACGATCAAACATCATCAGAATTGTACGACATTACAAAGGCGTCAATTTTCCTGTCATTAACCTCAAACGCAATGAAGTTTTCTGACTCTCTATGTGTCAAATTTGTTCGTTCAGAAGACAGATGATCATTACTACAGACACATTGATGATGTATGTGTGACGTTTTCTCCACAATTTTTCCTCATCTCCCATGAATGCCACTTAATTGCTTTTTTCCTTTGCTCTTAACCCGTCCATACCTAGTGTCTACTGCAGTATACATGTATACATTCTCGAGCAGTAACGCTCCGATTAGGATTAAGGTTCTTAGCTTATTACCCTATTTGAAGAAATAGACTCGTCCAAATTAGAAGTCAGAAGATTCCATTGTTAAATTCTAGGTAGAAATTGGTTAATACCAAAAATGAAGAACAAATACAGCGCGAGACAATTAAGCTGATGACGTTGCGAGTTTTATATGTCCCTCCAGGGTTACAGAGAAATGTGGGTGTTATATGCCCCTCCAGGGATACGGAGACATTTTTCGTTATTTCTGTAAACATTCTCTTTGACTGACAACTTCCGAACTAGTTCCAGAATTGTCTTAACGCTAGGCGGCGTGTCCGTCAAACAGAAAACGAGATGTCGCTAAGGAAATGTTAACGACCTTACAAAAAGTACGAAATTGTCATGCTTTGTAAGTTCAGAAAAGTTAACCCACGTAAAAGCATAATGTACACAACTTATAACTTGGTGGACAGCTTAAGTAAATTGCCTAAACAACTTCCGAAATAGTGTTGAACAATTAGTCATACTCAATAAAACAGGTATTGTGCGACGACTGTAGAAAATAACGTTACATGCTGATAAATCTCCAGGCATTGCGTCGTTAAGAAGAAGTCCTCGTTGACTTAATAATAGGAGTACTATTCTTTATGAATGCTACCTTACCGTGGCATTGAATAGTAAGTATTCAGCTACTTATATGTACACTCAACCACTTTTCTAAGTATACACCTCATTTATGTGTCATATCAAAATCATTTTGAAAGATATGGTCATGAAAATTTGTCAACAAATTATTGGATTCATTTTCTCGATACTCTGTATAAGGTTGATGAGCATGGATGGTGATTTCATTGTCTCAGAGAGTTTACATCCCCACGCCCCTAAATGTGAAATTCACAAAATTGTTAATTATGGTAATCCTATATTTCTTCTAAATTATGTATAACAGTAAAGTTATTGTTAAACAACGGTTTCTTGTACCAATTTCAAGCATCCCGCTTTGATAAAAATACCCTCTAAACACTAAATTTATCAACAGAGTTGATCTGTCTAACGTTATAAGAATTTCCTTTCCCATGCATTTATCCAACAAACCTCATCAATTGGTTCAAAACAGTGCTGTATTTTCTCCAAAGTGACGTTTTCACAGTACAAACTGACCATTAGAGATTCATGAGAAGTACCAAATACCAATTCTTGTAGACGATTATGTCCAAGTCACAAATCAGTTGAATAAACATTAGGGTGCTCATTTTCCGCCAAATCTTCATCCAATCGAAATAAAGTGGAGGATAAGAGTCAGGCAAAAGTCTCAATACTCCTTTTATACTTTACAACTACCTAAGAACATCTTCTTAAAGGATTTGAATGATCAAACATTGCAACATGTCTGCTAATGTTATTTTTGTGAGTCATAAATGATCGTCTGTGCTACACGCAGATTGATGACAGTCTAGTAATTGTAACGTTTTTGTGACTTTTGAACATTGGGGTTATTGTGTTCTCAGCGCTGCGGTCCTATGAGTTTGGTACCTATCTTTCTAACTCTGATGGAATATTAAATACCAATCTTTGATCTTATGACTCTGAAATATTCATCAAAATATCTTGAAAATTGAATAAACTACAAGATTTGTTTTAGGTGTATATTTAGAAAAGTGGTTGATG